>SNQJ01S0141871.1:9882-24768 GCA_010110895.2 Picea sitchensis | reverse complement strand
TTCATTTCGACCAACTCCGATAGGAGGGAAAGAATCGTCAATTCAAAGTCAATGCATATATTATATATGTAATTACGCTTTGTCCTTGATAAAGATAAGGTTCTAAAAGGATAGATAGATCGGTTGTTGGACATGTCGAATGAAGGAAGGGTTTATGCGTTCAATCAATCGTCAATCCCCTAATGAAACTTTATTTACTGAGGAAGGTGGGGAGCCAAGTGATGTAGTTTTGGTCCTAATGGATTGGTTGGTAGGATGGCCACAATAGCTACCTACATTTATTAAGTGGAGTAGGAATTGAACCTAATTATTATCTAACTAGATAAAATGTTCAGAGAATAAGGGGATGAAAACCCCTTCTTATTCATTCCTTCCTGGGCCCCAGACCCGATCCTCTTCTCCCCCTCTGGATCTATGCATGCATCGTGCATGGTTATCGAATAAGCAAGCGAGAAAGAGGAGATTACTTTGCCTGCTTAACCCAGCCGGACGGAAAGAGGCGAAACAAAACATGGGGAGAATGACTTAAAGAGGCATGCCAATCCATCCAATTGTACGGCTTTGTCTATCATTGCATGTCCCACCTAAGCACGCTGACCTGCATCCCCATCCATCCCATGTCCTAAGCAGGATGACCTGCTCCCCATCCATTCCTTCGGAGCAACCATCTATCTGTCAGATAAGGCCAGGCACACTTGCTTGTTCGTGGCTTAATCCATTATAGAAAAGCGAAACTCCTCTGGTCTGATGCTCCCTGTTTGATGCATCCCAACCCTGTTCGATGTGTCTCCCATCATTGCATGTCCCCCCTAAGCAGGCTGACCTGCATCCCCATCCATCCCATGTCCTAAGCAGGCTGACCTGCTCCCCATCCATTCCTTCGGAGCGACCATCTATCTGTCGGATAAGGCCAGGCACACTTGCTTGTTCGTGGCTTAATCCATTATAGAAAATCGAAACTCCTCCGGTCTGATGCTCCCTGTTTGATGCGTCCCAACCCTGTTCGATGTGTCTCCCCCGGACTTCACTTCCTCTTCTGTCTGGGGGGCGGGGTCAGAGCGGGGATAATGGGATCAAAGGTGCTGGGCTCCCCCCGGTAAATCAAGTAGTTGCTCTTCTCCTCCGCTCTTCTGGGATAGCACGCACACCCCAAGGGACGGGACCAGGATTCAAATCTCCCGCCCAAAGGAACAGGATTTACCAACACAATTACGCACCCCCATCCACCAACACCAGCATGCTCTCCCAACGCCAGAGCCATGGAAATAGACCAACACCAACCAGCATTAGCCGCACGCATAGAATCGCCCCAACGAACGAACCCTCTTAAGATTAAGATAGGTAGAGTCGTATGTGACCAGTTTCGTCATAAGACTCTAAGGAGCAAGGGAGAGAGAGGGCCAGTTAGGCAAGAAGTATAAAAATGCCCACCATATCGAGATTTAGGCCAAAAGAAGTATTCTGCTCCTCACCCACCTCCTTCCTTATTGGACCTGAGCCTTCCTTCCTTGAATGTATACCCACTCATTATTGGATGGAGTAATCCTTCCCTTTATTTCCCTCATATATATGGTTTCGTTCAGTCCCCCGGCCCGGAATATGGATGGGGTTTCTCAGCCTCACTTCTTTTTTTCCCTTCTGCAACCATAGATTTTTGGGGGTCCTAACACTTCGGAAACTTAGACAGAAACAACGTCGAGACAAGCCTGAATTAAGGCCGGGTTTAATTCTTATTTAATTGGAATAGGAGCTTTATTAAGGCTGCACGAGTAAGTAAGAAAGTGAGGAATCCCATTACTTACACCCAGCCCAGCTGCTGCAGGGTACGTCCAAGGAGGAATCACTTGAATAGGACTGGCCATGGGCTAGACATTTAGGAGCATGATAGTAGTTCACATTACATTATGTACTTACTATGCCCTGCTTCATATGCAGGATGGGTGGGTTATATTACGAACCCTTACAAGGTAAAATCCACGGATCACTCCGGGGTGAATTCGACCTTCTTCCCATGCATTGATTGGGGGCTTTTGGTATACTTTGCATTCCTTATTATCCAGATGCTTACGCTGGATGGAATGCTGCAGTTTCGGTTATGTATCCATTTTTGGGATTCATATTTCTGAGTGGTCGTCACCATCAAGGCGGTGGAAACAACAACAGATGTGCTCCAAGTCCCCCGTTTTGCAGAATCCAACCACACCTGAATGGTACAAAGTCCTCTAGCTTTTCATACTTTTTAATCACCTTCCTGCTATCTAAGCGGGCTGCAGTGCAGCAGGCAAGAAGAGTGAGAGTCGTTTGAATGGGTGGGCAGTCTCGCCCGAACTAGACCTTTGGATAGTTTTAGAAGGTCCAGGGGTCGTTAGAGAGAGTGTGAATCATCACACACGAATAAATAGCATAGCTGAGAAGTCATCTTCATTTGGATGACAGTCAGGGGTGCTCAGCTGGTCATCTTGTTCGCACTGCGAATTAGGGAAGGTCGGGGAAGGGTGAAGTAATAGGATATGTCAGCAGTATGTGCTGCAGGCAAGATGGATTAGATCATTCATCAATTCCATTGGGCAGGCAAGGCCTAGTGTTCAGAAACAAGCTCCGGCTTGAAAAAGTGTATGATTGAGAAAAGAGAGCACTCGTAGTGATTGAGTGATAGTGCCCGTTAGAAGTGAAAGCACAGTGATAGTGCCCGATAAACGTTCATATAGATAAATTTCTCTAGACCAATGCAGTGTCTATATCCTGTCAGTGTGACTTGTTGGTGGGAAGGCAGAGCCAGTGAGAATGCCCCATTCGGAGTTTGAGTTATAAGTCTTCCTTCCGGGAGGATTCGGTTTGGAAGAAAGATCACCCTCTCACTCTTCATTCAATCAATAGGTCGAAAGGTCGCAACACATATATTTTGGTAACGTTTCCCACTAAGAGCTGGGATAAAAAAGGGCCATAATTAGCCTAGTGAAACGGCTTTACATGTCTACTTACAGGGGAAAAGTGCCCCGCTGTCTTTTATTGTCGGCACCGAAGGTGTGTCTGCGTCATTTAGCACTTGATTGGAAGTTAGTGTCCTCTGACACTCCCCTAGCACTGAAGGGAGGCTTGGTGCCCTCTGCTTCATCTGTTCCTAAGGCGAAATATCCTCTTGTCACATACCGTTGCTAAGTACGGCTAGTGAAGACGCTCACGCCCTTTTGTGAAATGCTCTGCTCTCCTGAATGAAACCTTGGCATGTTATTTGCGGAGGCAGGCAGCTTTCTATGGACAACCGAGGAATCACGAGAGTTGCAACGGGGGATCATCCTGTGTCTTAGGACTAGAGTTTACCTAAGGCAGGAGTCCTCGACTGATTGCTGAGCCTACCTTATCCCAACCCCCTTTCTCAGACGCTGTCGGGCAGATAACCTACCAGGTCAACCCGGACTCACAGCGCAGTCTTTGTAGGGTCACTTGTCCTAGGCGTATTGGAAAGGAAAGGCAGACTAGAGGGGAGTCGGGCAGAATGAACTAACGAGTGGTTTCCAACCACTCGGGTCTAAAGCGGCCTTGTAGTTTCACTAGTTCTAGGCGTTCATCCCTTGTTATCGCGTGGGAGGTATCTTTGCGCATTACCATAGGAAAGTCACTAATGAAATGTGTGCTTAGTAAATTTCCCCTTATCTGGTTCTGCAGGCGCTACGGATCCCTTGAGGCATGTAAGACTGCTCCAACACTCGCGGTTAAGCCAGCTCCTATCCCCTCTAAAATACCATCGCAGTTTTCAGTGTCTTTCGACCTTCTTCAAAGGCTCCTGGGTAAAGGCTTATTCCTTCCTTGTCCTTCTGTTGGCCTTCCTTGGTGAGGCTGTTGGTTACAGGCTCGTGTCTGCAGGTTCGAGGTGAAAGGGCTCTTCTTCAGTTGATAGGTTCGAGGCCCCCCCTTCCCAAACTGGCACTACCGGAGACTATCACTCTCACTATGTGTCTGTCTGGCGCATGATCCTATCTTAACAGGTGCATCATAAATAAGCATCGTGCATCGGTTAACAAACTGACCAAAAGCCATTGAATGCATAAACTCTTGGATCGACAGCATGTGAATAGCAGCAGCATCTGCACCTGTCTCGAGTGGATCGATCGACAGCATTAACTATCGGTCTACGTCGATGATGTTTTCCCATGTATTATCTATGCGCTTATTTATCCCCCGGTATTGGCTATGCAGGAATTTTGACCTACCTGTATGCTGGGGATCAATACTTGGCATTGAGTCCTGGCCGTATCGCCCTCATTGAGTAACATCATCGAGTAACATCCAGCATTGAGTACAAACATCTCCTATTGGATCTCTTGGAATCAACTAAGACTACCAGCATCTATTTTTGTATTAACTCTGGGCCTCCATGCATATACCGGTAGGTGATGTGGGTTATCTTTCTGTTGGCAGAAAGGCGGTGACCAACCAGTGGGGGTGGGCTCCAGGGTATTTACTATGCGTAAATCGGGACCTCCTTCCTGGGGCTCGACTGCTGGATCGACCGTTGGATCTCTCCTCTTGGGATCTAGTGCATCAAAAGTTGTATCGCTTCTTGGATCGAGTCCCGGCATCAAGTGACTCAAAACCTGTAATCAAGTGGATTCTCACCCAGGAAATCATAGGTAAACGATCTTAAAGGGTATAGTTCAGTAAATAGAAAATCCAGTTTGTGCGGAACTTTTTCTTTCCCTTCCAAAAGGAGCGCTTTTATTATCCAAGAATGGCGAATCAGGCTGTTTTCGATACCTGGTAGCCAAGTAAAGTAGCGTAGTAGCCCAGCGGAAGGTATCAGCGGATTATTCCGTCCAACAAGTGTATCAGCGGATAGGGTCGGCGGGGTATCAAAGGGGAGTCTCAAGTGGACCAAGCTATGAAAGGGCAACCTACCTGTATCGAATTGACAGCATAAACTAGTGGCTAGCGGCACTGATCTACGGCAATAAGGGTCGATGGGGGATCTCCTATTGGCTGACAGGCATATATCGGGTAGGTAATGAGTTTTTCTCGGCTGACAGGCATTGACCATGTGGGAATGAGGGGCATGGTCTCCCGGGTATGGGCTAGTGGTAATCGGCCCATCCTGTGACTGAGTTTTTCTCGGCTGGCAGGGGCTATCGGCGATGAACCGAATGGGGCAGTGCCTCACTCACTCGGTCCCGTCGTACCTTCTTCCCGTGTTTGGTGGGTATGACATGTGGGTGACTCGGGTCTGCGTTGAAGTGTCCTCCGAAATGTGGAAAAAGGGGGCACGTGGCATAACAGGAAACATGGAGGCAATTATGGGCATCCTCCCATCGGTTCGCAAACAGAAAAGAAAAGGCATTTCCTCCTGTTATTGACTGCATTGCCTCTTGGGATCAAAAAGGACTCCTGGATCGAGTACCGGCTTTCAAATCCCCTCCCTGTGGCAACTGGCTGGGAATGACAAACTGGGACAGATTGTCTTTCTGCAATGACCCTCTGGAATGACCGGCTGGCTATGGCTATCGACAAGTACTTTAAGACAATGCCGGGCAAGTACCTCCTGGCGACTGTATCTTTGCAATGAACTGAAGGCAAGGACTAGGATGATTGGCAGCAATGCTTGGCAACGAAATCCCGGTGATTATAGAGAAACATTCTTACAAGGGCATGTTTCATTAAGAATAAGATCCATTTTATAACCTCGACGAGGAAGGATGGCTCACTTGACAACGGAGAGTGAGGATTATCCTGGAAAAAAAAGCAATATTATTGAAAAAAGGCGAAGGAGTAGGTTATTAAAAAAAATCTGTTACAACCGAACGTGGTGCTTGCCCCGAACCAGATGGGCTATCGATCGATCAATCGGTCCTCTCCAGGTGGCTTCACCCGAACCGGACGTTGGTGGCAAGCAAACCGTCCGTCCGCGTTCGTGGCAAGTTCATCTTAATCTCCAGGGCAAGAGATGCGGCAATAGACTTACTTTCCCCTTTTTCGGCAAGCAGCGAGTTTGATCAATCAGCAGATAGGTTTCACTGTGGATTTGAGGTTTCACTGTGGATTTGAGGTTTCACTGTTTCACAATGGTTTCCTCATATCAGATTCAAAATCACGTTTCCAGGGTGCGAAAATGTAAAAAGAATTTATTTAATCTTAAGCGCCTAGGCCTATAACTGCTCTGCCTCACTTTCTCTCCTTGCTGCCTCTACGCTTTCTGTCTGCCCTGCCTGTTCTGTGTTCCGCCCGCTGGGCATCCATATAAAAAAGTGTTTTCCTTAAATCTTCAAAGCATCCCCGGTCACTCACTCACATTGAACCTCCTCCCTCAGTGAAGAATTTAGGGAGTGAGAATAAGTCAGAAGCATAGTGAGTGGAATGCATTCTTTCTGGCCATGCCGTGCCGTCCCTCTCATTCATATCTTTGGTGGGGATTACCTATGATGAAGAAGTCTGGGCAGCCTGGTGCTGGAATGGATCTTTCGGGCCCTATTATCATTCATGCAGCATCTATTGGGCCCTCCATATAATTCATGCATTATGGATTATCGGCGAACCGAAAGGACACAGTTACTACCAATGGAATGATAAGAAAAGCTGCACGGTACGGAACCATGGATTTTTCCTACTACCTCGGCTGAACAAAGCTAAACGGGACGGAACCTTGTTCCTATAAAGCTGCTGGACGGAAGGAGTGGCCAGGGGGAGGTGTAGTACCCATTCCCCAAACTAGAACACCCATTGCATCCAAGTTGCCACCAGACCATAGTGAAGAGAAGTACCCTTTCGAGCCATACCCGAGAGAGGTAAAGGAAGTCCCCTTTTGAGTCACCTTAACCAAATGAGGAGAAGTACCCATCACAGGAGACCCATTCAATAAAACGCCATACCCAAGAGAGAAAGATGGCCCCCATATGGGACTATTTGCAGTCAACGATGGCTGGCCTGTGATGTGAACCATGGCGGCGGGTGCATGCAGTTAATGAATGGCTTCTCTTTGTGAATGGCTTCTGTTTGTGAACGGCTTTCTGTGAATGGCTTATATTTGCAATGAATTAAGGAATGAATGGTTCCTTGCGCAAATGGTGTGAACCTTCTACGGTTCAATAGCTTATGTGTGCTTTTTTTTAATGGCTTATATGTGCTGGTCACGACTGCGATGTGATGGATGGGGCAGGGCCTCACAACAAGAGCGAGGTGTACGACAGCTTGTTATATATGATCTACCTGGTGGGTGGGTGGTGAGGCCTCATATGACATACACAGAAAGACATTCAGATCTGGTCAGGTAGGTTCTTTCACGCTAGTAAGGGAGAGTAGTACAGTCAGGGAGGTGGTTTATGGATGCTTGCCCAGAGAGTTCTTGATTGATTGACCACATATACCAGAATGGGCGGTCCAACAGACGACATTGAACCAGGCCCCATGGGACAGCACATGGTACGGCACGAGATATGAACTACACCAGGAGGGTCTCCGAGAGCCCATGCCAACCAGTCATAGTCAATCATAGCCAGCAGTCATAGCCATACAGATTACCCATGCTGCCTGGAGTGGAAAGATATTGATTCGATTGATTAATAACATATTCGGGGGTGGGGCGGGCCAACAGACAAACAGCCAACGTTTTAGAGGTGAAGCCGTACTACAGATGGACGAATCACAGCCCACCGCCAAATGCCCAGTAACACTCACCCAGGAAGGAAGGAAGGACCAGTAAGTGGATTGAATTGGATACCTGCACCCCGGCGGACTAGTAACGGGGTAGGACAAGAGATATAGGGGCGATCCAATGGACAGATGATGTAGAGCAGTGTGAAGTGTATCGATAGAGAGAGATAGCCCTTCAGGGAGGTGAGGTAGAAACATTAGGGAGGGACCGTTCAGGGAGGACAAGGTAGAGCCATTAGGGTGGGTCAGGTAGGTAGTGCCATTCATTCAGGAAGGTGGGTGATTTAGTGCCCATTCCCTTGGAGAGCTAGTAAAGAAACATAGCCTGCACAGAGATGCAACTACCACGAAGGCAGGAGGGAGGGGGTTAGCCCTACTCATCCTTGAAATCAATGGTGCAAATGTCAACATCGAGTGCCTACAATGTAATGTCCTCTGGAGAATGGCCTGGACTGATAGGGCCCTGGGGAGTAATCCTAGGTGGCATCAAACTACTCCTAATGGTGGTCGATGCTGAACAAGAGGTGGGAGCACTCCTAACATCCAAGGCCAAAAAACTCCTAGTGGAAGGAAATAAGCTAGTAATCAATCTCTGAGCATATGTCATGTAGTAATGGCTCTCCTAAACAGCTATGATCCTCCTAGGAGCCCTCGATGTGTCACGCCTTGGAGCCCGAGTGGTGCAGGCTAGGGAGCAATGTTGGATAGTCCTAGTAGGAACTGAGTGTCAGCAGGACACTTTGTCCCCTAATTACTTGAGACTGGAGGAGAGAAGGAAGTAATTTGTGTATTTGTGGTGGACAAGCCCCAGAGTCAATGTCGCCTGAGGGAACAAGCCTTCCTAATGTATAAGGCAGGGCACCATTGATCATAACATCTAAAGGAGGTGTATACAAACTATAGCAAACCCCTAGAAAGAAAATGAAATCACCCTCTAATCTCATAATAAACGAGACAACAAAGATGAAGTGCTCCTCAGTCTCAACCTCACCTAGAGAACAGAGTCTGCAGATCCATTTTGCTCTAGGAAGATGATGATCTATCTTAACCCTCAACTGTTGTAAATACACTCAAATCTGGCCAAGTCGAAAGCGAAGCCCATGCCCATATAGTAGATGGAGTTTAAGATATCACGATTAAGCAATAATCCCATCAGTGATCTGGAGGAAGTGCTCGGCATAAAAGGCCAATTTGGGACTCAAGGGACCAAACAGCCTCGATCAAAACACCCATGTGAAGATCCTGCAAATGCCCCCCTTTCTCGTGGAATTTATTTCCTTAAGGGGAGTGGAGGGTGGGAAGAGGTGGCGGATTGGATAATATGCGAAACCGGCCAGAAGCACACCTTTGCATAAAAAAATCATCTGTAGCCTCTGTCGATATATACTGAGCGGCACATAAGAAACCGGCAAGCAGAGATGATATACCTCTCTCTATTGGTCCACCTTCGCAGACAACATTGTGTCACCCTAATATGTAACCAAGCTCTCCAGCCAGCTGCTATTCTCAGGTTCGGTATGCCAATATGAGTTTTGTCATCCTGGTCCTAGTCCAGTATAGAGGGGGTATAGGATTCCCCTGTGAATTGGTAGGTGGGGATTGCGCTGAATGCGTATTGAACGGAATGCGTTTTATTATTGGGACGTGAGATGGGTAATGATAGGAAAACTATTCATTCAGCGAAGGATGGGTACGTTAGAATGTACCTAGATGGGGAATGTAATTTAGCCTCGATGGATACGTGAGAGAGATAAAGTAAGAAATCTAATTGTGTTGGAAGACTCTTATTGGGCCGTGATAAGGGTAGTTGATCGGTACGCTAGGTGGTAATGAGGAGGACGATCTATTGGTATATGGGTATTAGTTGGAACGCCTCTTCCGAAAGATGTATAAGTGGGAACTTGCCTCCCCGTAACTCCTCGAATCAAAATGAAGAAATTAACCTCTCCGAGAAGATGGGGCAGTTGTTGTAACTTGCCTTCCCGTGACTCCTCAGTTTAGAGAATTGAATCAATGCCTCTCCTCCGGTAATATGGGTAAGCTTTTAAGCTTGCGCATTATATTTGTCAGTCCCTAAAAGAAAGCACCAAGGCGCTCAACCTCAAATCAAGAAATTCCATGCAACCTTGAATATAGAAAGTTCCTGCCCTCGGACAAGCGGCTTCGCTCTTTAAATGCCAATATTCCTTGCCCTAGCGGACAAGACCTCCGGACCTTAATAAAAATGAATTTGATTGGACCGATGAGGCAATTCCAGGCCTTCCTAAAAAGCGATTTGATTTAGAAAAAACAGTGAATGAGTGTGTTTTCTATAATCGGTAGCCTGGCCAAGTATCCCAGCAAAGTCTCTGAGTATCCCAGACTGGATCGAGTGCATTGAGTAGCGGGATAGAGTGGATCGACGCCTGGCTCAAGTGAATCAAAACCTGGCATAAACTCCAGGATGATTACTTGGAACCGAAAAGAACTTCTAGCTGAACAGAAAATAGCTTAATGCACTGCCTAGCTGCACCTTCTAGTTCTAACTGACAACAAACAGACATTGACTAGCGGCATCGACTCCTGGCCTCAACTATGGGCTATCGTCAATGAGAACTAACTATAAGTGGCACTGACTGACCTTCAATCGAGTACTCCCGACGAGTACTCCTCTTTCCTGTCTATCGGCACTTTCTGGGAATGATTGATTGGGAATGATCTTCATTCAAGCGCAATGACAACAGGCTATCAGCGACCACAGGCTATTTACTATGATAAATTACTTGGCACAGACTAGAGCTATATGCCCTGAGTATATCTTTGATGAGTGTAGCCATTATTAGTATAGCTTCCCAAGAGTATGGCTTCTTTCTGACACTGATGAGTAGTTGTTGCATCATGGTTGGTTTGTTCGATGATTGCCTTGATCTTCCCTTTCTAGATGCTTGGACTGTTATTATATGATACAGTGTTGGTTGGTTTCGATGATGTTGTATTGTTATAGCTTGATGAGAGATTGATTGTTATAAGTTGATAAGATGGTTTATGAGATAGATAGTTCGAGATTATTGAGAGATTGTTCTAGCTTTGTTAGAGTCATTGTTATAGCTAGAGCTTAGTTGAGGCCTTGTTGGTAGATGGTTCATTATATACGAGATTGTTTCTGTTGGTAGATTAGTTTAGGTTTGATAGGAGTTGATTGGGGTAGTTTATCGGTTCATGTTATATCTCTGGTAGTAGCTACAGTAGTTCATAGGGTGCATCGTCATATAAAGATATATGTCTTTATCTCTCTTTCATTGATGATGGTGGTTTGGTTTATGTTATGTATGGTTATATCACAATGCATGATGTACGATTAGTTTATGGTTCCAAGATATAGGATGTGGTTTTTGGTGAGCTGAATGGTCTCTATCTATCTTGTTTATATAAATATATATTATTATGTTGGTGAGAGATAATTGGTTGGTTCTTGGTTGATTCATTAGTCCGGGGAAACTATGTATGAGCTTGTTTTTCCCACTGGTTGTTTTTCCTATGTTCCCCCAGTGACACTATTGAGAAGTTTCATGCTATAATCTTCCTGGGGGAATTAATGATAAGTAAGCTAGATATAAGCTAGAGTCAGCTAGATGTAAGGTCAACTCATGTTGCAACCCGCTCTTCTCAACCCATAGTGTAGTTTGTTCATCGCATAGGGATCGTAAAATGTGCTGTAAGGGTACCGTGGTGAATTCTTGTTCCAGTCCTAGCCAAGTTGTGAAAGAGAGCAAGAGGTTTGGAGATAGGGGTCACTCCCACGAGCTGTGAGAGAGAAAGAGCAATAGGGAAAGCCACAATGATCATGTTATGAAACAATAGTTTTCTAGTTCCTAAGCTAGTCTAAGTTTAGTCTAAGTAAGTCTAGGATCATATATTCTAAGTAAAGTAGTTGACATCAAAAGAAACTTCCTTGATAGAGATCTTGCTGTAAACACAAGAAGTACACGAGAAGTTTGGAGTTGGGGTACCGTACCAAAAAAGAGTTCACTTAGGTTGACGGTGGAACCCCTCTTCTTAGGGAAAGAATGGGGTGGAAGACAGATAAAAGATAAGTAGGCTTTGCCATAGCATTATTCGTCTTCGAAGCTGTCTTATTCTAGCCATGGCATTAATCGAGGGCTTTCCGTCCGCACAGTAAAGCATGTGCATTTAGAAAGGTTGACTTCTCATTAGTAGCTAGGCTAGCTTTCATTGATTCTTATAATAGGTAACAGAAGTCGCTCTACTCTCATAGTATTCCCTTGATGTTCATCTCACTATCTAACTTCTCTGAAAGATCTTCAGAAACATTCCTCGTGGGATAGCTTGTTCTCGTTGACAACCACATAGGGATAGTAAGATCCTTTCAAGTACTCCCACAGGGATAGGATTTAACTTCTTTGCTCGACAACCAGGATAGGAAGTCTCTCACCCCTCTGTAAGTCTTATCCGCCCCCAGATGCCTGATTTCATGAGTTTAGGAGTGAATGAGCTAATCCTTCTCTGTCTCACACTCACTACGGGACAGAGAACTTATTTAGATAAAGGAAATTACCTAGGAATCTCTAGCCATCAGTTAGCTCTTCCTTCTGCTAGCCTGGGAGGGAGTGCTCACGACTCCTTCTTCTAAGAATAAGCCTTCTAGTTGAAGTAAGAATAAGCCTTCTAGTTGAGAACCACATAGGCAGAACATAGTAAGAGCATGGCTTTTCTAGTTCTTTATGCAAGCCTGATCTAGCCCTCTATACGAGCTACTTCTCGTTGACAACTCCTGATCCCATGCTTCACACTCCTTAAGAAACTGAAAGCCTAATCAGTAAGATGTGATAGCATTCAATCAGGGTAGACTGCCCGAGAAGACTTACCAGAAAGAAGGGATTTGTCACCTGAAATAGCAATTGTCACGAAAAAATCCCCGGTTTCTAGCCCAAAATACGGGGTTTGCATAAAGTTGTCACTGAAAAGTGGGCTCCTATGAAGGGAAATTGCGTTGCTGCCAAAAATCCCGGGTTTCAATAAATCAGTGTCGCAAAAGTAGCTCTCTACGAATAGGATCGGGTTTGCTACCGAAAATACGGGGTTTTGGCGCATATGTCTATTAGAAGTAGCTCTACTCGAATAGTATTACCGAGATGTGAATCAAACTATATAACTCCTATAAAGATCCCTCACTGCACACTTTCTATATATCTGTCTCCATTATCGGCTGCATGCTCTAGTTATGAATCAGAGATAGAACAATGGGGAGGTTACAATTCTGAATCCGCTATTACTGTAGTTTATTACTGTAGTTTTTGTTGTTTTTGATGTCGAAACGGTCTTTATCCATGGGCAATGAGTTTCAATGAATTGGGCGTATCCGCTCCGTATTTATAGAAGCTTTCATTTTCGTGCGCTTATCCGGTTCAGTTTATGCATGGCGAAAAGGAGCATTGGCATAAAACCTGAATATTCAGACGAAAAAAAGAAGGAAAATATACTATTGAGACAGTTTGAATTCAATGGAATTTCCCTTACTTGACCGAACAATAAAAAATTTCAGTTATTTAAACTACATCGAATGATCTTTCGAATTGGTCAAGACTATCCAGTTTATGGCCGCCTCTCTATGGTACCAGTTGTTACTTCATTGAATTTGCTTCATTACATTATATAGGCTCGCGATTCGACTTTGATCGTTATGGACTGGTACCAAGATCGAGTCCTAGGCAAGTCGACCTAATTTTAACAGCCGGCCATAATAGAAATAGATAGGCACAATGAAAATGGCTCCTTCTTTAGTGAGAAACTATGAACTAATGCCTGAACAAAAATATTTGATTGCTATGGGAACCTTTACTATTACAGGAGGGATGTTCATTCAGTACCGATTCTTATCGGGGAGTCGATAAGCTAATTCCTGTGGATGTCTATTTGCCGGGCTGCCTACCTAAACAAGAGGAAGTTATAGATGCTATAACGAAACTTCGTAAGAAGGTATCTCGAGAAATCTATGAAGAGGGTCCCAACAGGAAGTTCGATGTTTTACTACCCATAAAAAACTATCATGTTGGACGCAGTACTCATACTGGAAATTACGATCAAGGATGACTCTATCAATCGCCATCTACTTCAAAGATACCTTCTGAAGCATTTTTCAAATACCAGAGTTCAGTCTCTTCCCACGAATTAGTGAATCAGGCAGGATGTTTTTGTGCGGAATAACAAACAGCGGGTCAATCTTCATAAATTTCATCGTAAATGTGAAATACTCATACAAATAAAAATGTGGGACGTGAAGGAATAAAAACATCTGCTTGGCTAGTCAAGCATGAGCTAGTTCATGGATCTTTGGGCTTCGATTACAAAGGAAGATTGACTTGACAAATAAAGCCCGAGAATTGGTACTCCATTGCTCTCATTTCATATGTATATGGTTACAATTATCTACGTTCCCAGTGTGCCTATGATGTAGCACAGGCGGATTGTTAGCTAGTTATAGCCCGTAGTATAATATGCCAACAATCGTAGGCTAATGGTACAGGCAATAACCTCTTCAAGCCCGTAAGCTAAGCAAGGAAAGAAAGGAATGGATTAGATGGTTGCTCTATTTCCTTTGTCAGTCAGATATATGGGAAGAGAGGCCTCTAAAGTCTCTCCTTCAGTTAGGCTTTTCCAAGGATTGTTGCTTTTTCTCCGTGATCCTCTTTCCCTAAAGTACGGAAAGGAATTTGATTTCCAAAGTGACGAAGCCTAACCCGAACTACTTTACTTTCACCACTCGACTTTCCTCAATCCTGAAACAAGACTTATTCTACGACCTACCGCCTTCCCGCACGCTATCTACTGTAACCGGGTATTCGTTCTAACAGAAGGAACTTTACTTTGACTAACGGCACTGTAGTTTTTAACCGACAGTTTCAGTTTCAAACTTTCCCTTTCCTCACGAACCTACCTGAACTAGACCAACTCCCGGAAGTACGGAAACTCTGATCTCTCGCTTGAACTAGAAGCAACCGAAACAGGGAATTTCTCTAAGCCAAGCCGATCGCCTTACGCACGGTATTCGTTCCTTCCCTCTACCACCGCTAGCTAGAATATTTCTATTTTCATCAAAGCCGGGGCTGACCACAGACCTGAGACCGCAATCGCATATCCAACTTCCGAACTCGTGACTCTCAACCCATTCCTCTACCTGACAGACTGACCTAGCGCCTTCTCCTTTTCATGGCAAGAAAAGATCCATCCTTCAACCCTATCCCTAAGCCT
>SNQJ01S0141870.1:2570-22838 GCA_010110895.2 Picea sitchensis | reverse complement strand
GAACTTTCGACCTCTGCTTTCCCCCAGAGTACTCCGTACCCAAAGTTCTATATTAAGATCCACACATCCACCTCAAATCAACAGCTCTAGCACACTTCGGGACTTCGACCTTTGGAGGTCTCCCCTTCCCCCACTTGCTTCCTCCTGAAACACTTTCACCCAGAGTTCATGATCTATCGACGCGTGTCTTCACGTAGATCGATGACTATGAATCGCTTTGGCTCTTTGGGCTTAAGGACTTTCAAACTCTTCACCTTCACTTTCTCCCAGAGTGCTTTCACCCGAAGTCAATGATCCATTGACGTGTGTCTCTTATAGATCAACAAATGTGAATCACTTTGGCTCTTTGAGCTTTAAAAGTTTCAAAATCTCCACCTTCACTTTCTCTCGGAGTGTTGATCCTTAGAACCACCGTGAGATCTATGACTCACATTCATTTGCGTACAGATATGATGGATGAGACTTAAACCTACTCAACCTTTTTCTTTGACTTAATCGGATGAACCTTGTTCACCTACCCTCTGATCTAATGATCATAGATCTCTCTTGATCCCATAGTGGTGATCGCTCCCGAATTAAAAAAGGGATGGTCATGTTCCTTCAAACCCTTACAAAGGATCTCTGATGTTCTAGCTCTTGCACAGATTCTGCAATGCCATTCCTCCTGAGATTTTCAACTTCATGGTCAAAATTTGATCTCAACCACGAGACTCTGACCAACATACCCAACCCATACCAGCCTAGTGTTTCAACTAGAAGCTATGATACCAATCTGTAACATACCTGACCACCCACAGGTCGGGCTACGCCACTTAAACAAGATGCAACGCATGCAACCATCAGTAGGTGGGGCACGCTACAGTCCCAAGACTCAGTTCTCTACACGAGTCTCTAATTCTAACAACATTTTATCCAAAAACAAGCATGAAAGAACCACATGCATTAATCAATATCCATGACACAAGATAAACAAGATAAACAACATTCCATGCACAACAAATAGTCAGCAGACAGACACATTAAAAATACATATCTTAGAGATAATTTAATACACAGTGGAAATAAACATTACACCAAAAACATAGAGAGCACTTATCTTTGAAAGTAAACGTTCACCAACTGGCTTCAGACCAAGGATGTTCCTCCCAACCATAGAAATTGTTGTTCATTTACTCTCAACAACAGGTCAKCCTTGAGTCAGGGTTATGAATCCATAAGGATGGGTCCTAGTCCAAGTCTAAGCACACAACAGTTGGCTAAGTAGCTCTCAGGATTCCCAACCTCACAAAAATCCTAATTTCCAACTCTCTTTCCCCCTCAGCCTGCACAACTCGAAGAAATGAACACCTTTCTCTACCATGCAGTCCCTGAGGCTGTTCCATTTCTCTCAAGGGCTCCATTGCTACTGTTAAGGAAATCTCCCTACTGGAAACTCCAAGGACTCTCAGCTGTGGACAATTCCATTCAAACTGCCATCAAGTTCATGCACACAGGAATCCATTCCCTCCTAGAATGACCAGTAAATCATTATAGCCATTCAATTATGGCTTTCCTCTTCCTGCCATTTGTTTCCATGCTCAGCCCAAGAGCACACGAACTAGTAGTAGTGAGTGAAGAGGAAGAAGAACAAGGGAACAAAGCGAAGGATATGAACTAGAGGAAGAACGATCCCCTAACTTCACCCAAAGCCACCCTCATGCAACCATTCATATCCATGCTCAAACCAAGAGCATATGAATTCAGCAAGAGTGAGGCTCCCAAAAATGAATAGTGGAAAAGGTGTAACAATGAATGAATAAGGACAAGTGAACCCCCACCCAAACCAAAGATGGGTTTATATAATTACTTGGAAATCAAGAACCACATGGCCTCCCTCAAGAATCTCATGTAACCCCTTTTCTCCATAAAATCAATTATGGGTAAATAAAATAATGATAAAAAGAATTATCCCCTCAAGTCCCCTCTCTCGTGGAATCATATCCCCCTGTCTCTTTTGTCCTTGTTCATCTTGCAGCCAGCGGTGTATTTTATTAATGTATATGAAGTGTTACATTTCCTAGGCACTCTGGTCCCTTTTCAACTTTACCGACTCACCAGTTAAGTCATATTTACATAATACATTATAGTTCATAAGGGTTAGAACCGGGATGTTACATTTCCTAAGCCAGATCTCACCATTTACACCTCACTATCACATGGCATCCACATGGACGCTTGTTATTGGTTCCATATGATGTGGCACTAACATGGATGCTGACATGTCACTTTCCACCTGGCCCATCGGGCCCACATTCAATCTTGGAGCCTTATTCATCGTCATAATTCATCCATACCAAAATGATACAGAACATGTCGATCAACTCTCCCAACAATGACCATCTCCTTCTGACTCGACCAATATTTTCGATCCGGTCATCTCCTTCCGACTTGACCAAATTTTGTTGACTCGACCAACTCCCTTTCGATCACATCTTTCAACCTGTCCAAATTTTTCCGACCCGATCATATCCCTTCCTATCAAATATTCCAACCTGACCAATTTTTTCCAACCTGATCAGCTCCCTTCCGATCATAGCTTCTGACCCGACCAAATTTTTATGACCCGACCATCTCTCCCGAAATGCCATTTAGGCAACATATTTAAAATGGTCATATATTGGGCTACAAGTGTTATAATTGAACCCATGATACCTCATTGGAAATGTATTGAGTAGAGGATTGTAATGGAAGAAGTATTAAGGTCAGAAAAATGATATAAAATATTAGAAAGTTTAGAGAACAACATACTACAAATTTTTGGGGCAAATGGACTGTGCAGACTTCAAACAGTCATATATGGAGCTATGAGTAATGAAATTAGGCCCAGAAGGGCTTGAAGGAAATATAGAAGAGAGAAGAATAGGATGGAATAAAAATTGTTGGTTGATTCTAAGCAGGAAATGTATGAAAATGAAAAAGACATGAGGTACTCGAATTCAGATGAAGAACCCACTATGCAGACTTCAAACAATTATATCTCAAGATATATGCGATGAAATCAATATAGAAATATCTCAATGGAAAGATGAGACAGAGGAGAATAATCCAGAATGATTTCATTCAACAGACTAGAGCAAGAAATTCCTAGAACGATCCACGAAATTTAGAAAATGACCCAACATGAAGAACGGATAATAAATCTAGATAGATATCATTTGTAAATTTCCATAGGTCAAATTTCACCACCCAGGAGTCTCTTCACCTTCCATTTGTAACTCCCACACATAGATTTTCGAAATGCAAAAGAAATTCGAGATGTAAAAAAGACAAAATTAGGAGAAAATGAAATGAATGGTCATGAGAGCTGAAGAGTCTCTCTCTTATTTTATAAAAAAGAGTTAGTTGAATGGAAGATGACTTTTTCCCTTTGTAACAAAGGATGGTACTATTACTTCGGAGTAATAAAGAGCAAGAGGAATTTCAGAAATTTGTGGCTTTTATGAATGTAGTAGAGACTATTCTTTATGCATTTATCTTCTACTTGAGTAGATAGGATTTTGTTGTATGGATTATTTTTGCACTCTGTTTTGTTTGTTGATGTTGTCACATGTTTCTTCATGGGTACATAAATGATGTTATATATGTATTGTGCAACTATTTTCTTATGCATTTGTAGCATTGTTGTTTTCATTTTCCATTGGAATATATGAACTATTTGTGGTTTTGATGGTGTTATCTTTCGTTGTACTCATTCTTTTAAGATTTTTCTTTCGGGATAGATTAGAATTAGCTAGGATTATATTAGTTTTATTTTAGTTAGATTATCCTTAGGATTATTTAGAAATATTTGGGGGGCATTCTGTTGTCTTTCACATTTTATTTCTTTTAATTATGAGCGATAGCGAGGCGCATAAACTCGTGGGAAACGCTACACCAAATGAGAGTGGGTATAATTGGGACCTACCATCGAGCATTCTCCCTCATCTTCTTGATAGGCCATTTGGAACCATCAACATAAATGGCGCTAGAAGGAGGGCCAAATGCCAAGCTGAGCCTGTGGAGTTATTCTTGTTAATTTTTGTTTCATTTTTTTATGGCTCCATCCCATATCCCTTTACATTGGTGTTTTTCTAGTGTTGTACCTCCCAAACCTCCTAGAAATATTTTCCATTTCTTGTTGCGACTTAGATTTGATGGTGAGAGTGAAATATTTGCATTTGAACATGCTTTTAATTTATAGATTTTTTTGTTCTCACAATATTACTGATATAAATATCATTTGCAGGCTATTCACTTTCACTTTTGCAGGCTGTGTTAAAAGCTGGTGCAAAATTTTATTGGATGCCTCTATTCACACATGGGAACAATTTATGCACAAATTTTTGCATGCTTTTGAAAATTATGATTATGATAACTTGTGTGAAGAAATTATAGATATTAATAAGAATGAGGATGAATCTCTTGAAGGTTTTGTTATCAGATTTACTCATCTTCGCTATAGGTTTCCTTTGGATGATAGGCCTTCTAATAGTGATATGATTCCCTGTTTAGTTTCTCTTACTAATGAAACAAACCAGCTAGTGGATGAAGAATCTAAATCATGTTTTAATGTTCCTTTACATGTTGATTTAGATTCAAATGAAAACATTGAAAATGCTAATCATTTATTTGAACTTCATATGTCCAGATATTTCTTAACTGTGGGGGATATAGATCAGATAAATAATTATTTTTGGGAAGAATTCTATGTATTCTCCCACTACTCCATTCCCCCTTTCCTTCCTTGTGAATAAAAAGAGACCTCTTGTGTAGTAAGTTCGAGTTCAAATTTTTATGTAGTTGACAAAGATGAGTATTTTCCTATTGATAATGGGACAGTCCAAGTCACACCGATGGTTATGTCAAGTTATTATTATCCTATCTTATATTTCTCATCACAAGAAAAGGAGAAGGGAGCTATGGAGAAATTTTTGAAAGTCGATCATTTTGTTAATGAAGATAATCTATACACACTTAAAATGAATCCTTCCTCACACATGGATAATTTTAAATTAATTTATTTTGATTTGGATTGTCCTGATGTTTTAAATTCTCCTAGTTCAAGTGGCATAGAGCAAGATTTATTTTCCTATTGATGACAGGTCATTTATTGAAACCTCTTGTTCTAATGATTCTTATGATTTTCTTCTCTCTTATAACCATGAATATGCTTCTAAAGATATTTTAGATTCTCATATGGTGTAGGAGAAATACAACCATGTTGATTTTTTCACTTCATGAGAAGAAATAGACATGTAGGAGATACCTCTTCTATCTTAGCATTCTAATTTTAACTTGAAAGAGGAAAACCATCTCTAGGAAGAATGTGTTGATTGTGAAACCACGCCTAGTGTGAATCCCACCAATTCAAAATCATCCAATGATGGTTTTAAAGAGGAGGAAATACCATTCACATAGTCACTTTCTATAATTTTTTCTTGATCTAGAGAAGCTTTTATTTCTCTTAATTCTTCCACTTATTTTCATTTGTATCCTGATCTGTTTAATGGTTTGACTTTGCAGGAAACCACACACCATTCAACTCAAATAGACTCAATGGGGCTAACCCTTTTTTAAATACTTGATGGGGGAAATGTACATACAAAAGATAGAGAGGATAAGGCTTCTTCCCATGAACTTATTAATTATATTCCTTATCAACCCTTTTCATGGGATACGGGGAATGCTATAGTAGATTTATATCAAACTGTGTATTCTTATTTCTCATATTCATTCTTGATCAATAGTGAATCTTCTTGTTCAAGAAGCCCTTTAATGGATATTATTGACACTGGTGGATATCACCATTGTCTTGAAATTACCTCTCATACCATGGTGGATGCTAGTGCATGTAGATCATTTGCTTCCACTAATTTGTCTCAAGTTAATGGTTACTTGAAATGTGAGTCCAGGGAGATTTGTCACGATAATGAGGCACTTCAGTCTAAGTTGATGGTTATGTCAGGACATTATTCTTTTGGTTTGTCTTTAGGGATAAATTTTTTTATTATCACGAAGATTCTCTCACCGAGAGCACCTCACATGTATTCTATGCATGGTTCTCATTTGGTATGCTAATTTCCATTGAACTTCCTCCATCAATTCTATGATAGTCATGGTATATTTTATGATAGAATTGAAGCATGGTTGGATAGATCTTACTTGGATCGAATTCCCATGAATTATCATTGTCACATGTTTAATACAGTGAATAGATTTTATCATGCTTTAATTTTTCCCACTTTTACTCTCTCTTTATTCCAAGTTCTATTTCTAATATTTTGTCTTGAACATATGTTTGTAGGATTGGGATTATATGGATGGATAAATTGGCATTATGACTTTACATCACTCATTTTTCAGCCATTTGTAGCTTAGGACAGGAGTAGGGTGGAAAAGGCTAGTGTCTTTCCTTTTCATATTTTATCTTTGCTTTCTAGTTTGTTTAATTACTTTTCTATTTGCATTCTCTTTTCATTACTATTGGTTGAACAATAAATGAGTTTCTTGGAAGGGATGGAAATAAATACAAGGCTTGCACATTAATTTTCCCTTGATTTATTTTTTCAATGTAATTTTGATATGGGGAAAATTTGCTTCATCTCATTCTCAAATTTTTTCTATGTGTTGGGTAATTTTCAGATCGTTGATTTTTATGCTTGATCACCATGTCAAATATTTTTTAAGAATTGGGTTATCTCGCAAGAAGGATATTTTAAAAGGATACTATTTATTCTCTCTTGTGATACAAATGGTTTTACATCTCATATCCTCATGATTCTAATCGAAATTTTTTCTTGAATGAGAGTCTTATGATTTTTAGGCTTGTTGTCCCACACACAGTAAATTGAAAGTTTGAGTGACTAAAATCAACCCATCTGAAATCCAAGCCACTCCAACTCCTTGTAATATCTTTAGAATGCTATTTTTTCTTAGTTTTGGAGTTTTGAAAATGGTGTATTTCCTAATTAACTCTTTCTTAAATTACTTTCATCCAACATGAATTTTCCACATAGATGTTTTCTTGCATAGTGAGCTTAGATAAAGTTTTATTTTGTTTGAGTTTTTTTTTCATTAATACTTTTAATTTTAATTTATGAGCATTGGATGCATATATGTTATGCTTTGTTCAGTTAGTTTTCAAGGAGGAGTTTCATCTCTTGTCTTGCAACTTTATTCACCCAAGTTCCATCTCATTCACAACAACAAGAGATATTCTTACTAGCTATCTGGAAACATATTTTTGACATCCTAGACATCATGGCTATTTAAATCTCTCTGCTAATATATTTTTTATAAATTACTTGGGAACCAATATTTCTATTCCCCAACTCAATGATTGATCAATGACTCATCTTAGCACCCTTGATTTTATGAATTTTTAGATCTGATGTTTTCTTCAACAATATCTTTTCGTCCTTTGGGTTTGCTGATTTTGAGTCATTCATTATGGTCATACTCTTGAGTAATCTTCATTTTATCATGGTTGATAATTACACACTTGTGTCATGTTTAAACCATTCAAATGTTTGTGAGTTGTAAGTATCTTAATGGAATATATCAAGGCAACTTATAAGATTCTAATTTTGAGTTTTCAACATTTGTTTTCATTTTAGCCATGGTAATAATCTTCAAGGTGTGAATTCATTGTAGGCTATAACCCATCAATTTATTCATCTCCACACTCTTCAACATTCCTTGAACTCAAAATTAGTCTATTCCTACATTGGAAGGAAATACATGTTTGGGTCATGGTGGTACATCTTCTATTTTGATCCCTCTTACTCATGATATTTCTGATTTTGTTTTTCGGATTATATGTCTCATTCTTTGAACGAAAAAAATATCTAGTCGAGAGACAAGATATAGACTCTTCTTTTTCATTTCACTTTCCTCTTATTCTTTTACACGTGTAAGCTCAAGGAATTGGTTTATGGTTTCTCTTCTTGGAACACTCTTGATAGCTTGAGGCTATTATTTTCATGCACTTTCCAATCATGCCAATCTTATTATCAATTAGAAATATGATACTAACCACTTCATTCAATTTTGATTTCCAATTGTATCTTCATTTGAGTGGGGGAACTCAATCCATCTAGGTCGTGACCTAATATTATTCACACCTTTTCGAAGTGTCTTAATTGCTATAATTTCATGATGATTTCCTCTTGCCTCTCACAAGGCTGAAGATGATTATGTTTCACATCAATGTTGTCAATAATCAGGGGAAACACATAACTTGAGATGCAATGTTGAAAATCTTTGAATCATATTTTTATGACTGAAGTGTGTTGATGGATTGACATCTTTAGAAGATAAATGCAATTGGATTCTAATGGTCCTTTTTTAAAATTTGATTGACTCTGATTTCAGGAACAAGACACTATGTCTAGAGATCCAAATCTCACAACAATCATGACACTAAAGTCTTTTTGTGAAAGGAATTTTTAGGGAAAGCACATAGTTCTCATATCTCAGGAAGAAAGAGGTGATATTTGATTGTATGGACAACTAATGAATACTTGGTGACTTCACTGTCCTTTACACAGAGTTTTATGACAACCAACTTAGTTTAAGTTTACTTTAGCTTAACATATTTTTCCTAGAATTAGTTTTAATTCCGATATTCACTTTCTTTCAGTTTAATTTCATTCCAATAAGTCAGTGATTTAAGAGGACGTTTTTCTCCCAAACCGTCTAAGAGTTTATCACACCATTCTCTTTTGTATGCATGTTGGGAAAATGTATTGTGCAACCAACAACTTTGAAATTTTCTCTTCGAATGAAGGAAACATAGGGAAGTGTTAATCTAAACTTCGATGCTCAGATTTGTTGATATTTTATGTAATTTTGGAAGTTATTCCTAAGTGTAATTGTACTGGTTATTCCTAAATATAATTGTGAAAGGGATTATTGATAAGTCATGTATTTTAGGTATTTTAGAGTATAAATAGAGGTTATGTCGAATCATTTTGATCAATCATCAATCATAAGTACAAGAGAGTAGTACACACTTATCTCGGAGGCTATTCTTGGTTCATTTCTTGGTCTCTTTGGTCTTGATTTCATGAAAGAGAATTGTATGACATTGTGTATGTTGGAGGAATATATATTGAGGAGAGTTTGTAGGGTTTTGTCCTTCTCCCCCTTGAGGGTGTCCCTAAGAATATATCTTTTTTTTCTATGGACATATATCTTTCAGTTGTGATCCTTTTTCATATTAAATAATAATAAAATAATATACAATATCATATCTCTTGAAAAATCAACATGGTATCAAAGTGGGACTGGGCCTGACTCCCTCATGGTAGTGCCCAAGTAAATGGAAGGGAAACATAAGCCTATAATAAACATGGTATTAGTCTTTGAATGCACAGTTAATGGATATCCACAGGTTATTATAGGCAGGGATGCCTTCAGATGACTAGTTGGAGGATGCTCGGTCGTCTTCTTCGGAGCCCATATATGATAACGATGGGATCATAATCAATATAAGGGAATACAAAAATCATGAAAACATTACCAAAGAGAGGCATGAGATCATTTCCCAACTTATCAAGTGAAACCTAACATTTAAGCCTATGACAGATACCAAAGAGAGGCATGAGATCATTTCCCAACCTATCAAGTGAAACCTGTCATTTAAGCCTTCGGGAGATTACCGCCCACTGAAGCTTTATAGGAAATTGTTCATTCCTGTGAAGGATTTTCCAGGGTATAATTTCATCGACCTCATTATTGGCCCCTAAGGTAACACCCAAAAGAGAATGGAGAAGGATACCGGTACAAAGATTGATATAAGAGGCGAGGGTTCTGTTAAGGAAGGTATATTACAACATAAATGTGATATGAAACCTGATCCATCCGAGAATGAGGACTTGTATTTTTGGTAGAGGCGGAGACACATGATTCTTTGGAAAAATATGTGGGCATGGTGGAGAATTTTCTTATTCTTGCGGACAAGGATTTGAACGAGCACAATAAGGCACAATTGAGAGAACTTGCATCCAATGGGATGAATGAAGATGATGAATTATGATTTGTATAACTCTAATTTCATAGGAAATATTATTTCCCTTCAAGAAGTATAGGTTTCCAAAGTGATGTTTTGTGTAGAATTTGTGGCAATGGAAGTCATCTGACTATGGATTGTCCAATGAAGGGTTCTGGGAAAATTCTATTACAAACGTATGACATACTCACATGCAAGACAAAAATGTGGTTAATTCCTCAAAGGTGTTTTGCCATAATGTGTTTGCTCGAGACATGGTTTCATGGAATGATATGATTGTTGGATATGATCATAATGGGTACGTTGAGGAGGCCTTGAAGTATTTTATTCACATGGAGCTGCAAGGCATGAATCCAAACTAGTTCATATTTACCAGTGTTCTTAAAGCATGAACCACTCTAACGTATATGGAACATGGCAGATAAATTCATGTTTATATCATTAAAACATGAGTTCACTGTGATGTATTTGTGGGAATTTCTTTGGTTGGCATGTATGGAAAGTGTGGGGATATGAAAAGTGCATGTGAGGTGTTTGATGAAACTATTCAGCAAGAAGTTGTACTATGGAATGTGATGATTGTAGCATGTTCTCAACATGGCCATGTCAAGGAATCCCTTATACTGTTTGAATAAATGAAGTCCATAGGGATGAAACCATACCACATTACCTTTATTGATATTTTATCTGCATGCATCCAAGAGGGCCTAGTGAAGAAAGGTCATGAGGACTTTCACTCTTTGAGTCAAGATTATAGAATCATTCCAAGAGTGGAACATTATGCCTGCATGGTGTACCTTCTTGGTCATGTTGGATACCTAGATGAGGAAAATAACTTAATCAAGTAAATTCCACTTGAATATGGCTCAATGGTGTGGCGTACCTTTCTTGTGGCCTACATATTCCATAGCAATATGGAGATGGGAAAACATGTAGTAGAAAATATTCTAGAAATGGAACCAAAATACCCTACAACATATGGGATTATATCAACCATCCACACTGTTGTTGGAAGGTGGGAATATGTTGCAAAAGTGAAATAATTGATGAAAAATAGGGGCGTGAAAATGGAGCCCAGGAAAAGTTGGATTGAAATCAAGAGGAGGGTGAATATACTTGTGGCAAGATATACTTTAATAAGGGTTGTTATTTCAATAGCTACTATGATGAAATGGAAGGTTCATACAATGGACGTGAAGATGATATTTTTGAATGGGGTAATATAGGAAAATGTTTACGTGGAACAACCACAAGGATTCAAGACACATGACAGGGAGACACATGTGTGCAGGTGAAAGAAGGAATTATATATATTGAAGAAGGCATCGAGAGCATGGTATGGTCACATTGATGGTTTTCTGATGAGTTTGGGATTTACCAAGAGAAGTACAGATCCTAACCTTCACTTCAAGGTTGATGATGATGGACCAGTGATATTACTACTATATGTGAATGAAATGTTCTTGAAAGGAGTAAAGAAGCTCATCAATAAGTGTAAGAGAAAACTTGTTGCAGAGTTTGAAATGAAAGAACTAGGTTTGATGCACTACTTTTTGGGTCTAGAGGTATGGCAAAGGAAGAATGAGATCTTCCTAAATCAGGGAAAATATGTTGTGGAGATCCTAAAGAGGTTCAGGATGTTGGACTGTAAAACAATGGCTATACTGATGGCATCAAATATGAAGTTGTTGGATGATATGACTTCAGAGGTTGTGGATGCTACATTTATATAGGAATATGATTGGATCATTGATGTATTTGATGAATACACAACCAAATATATGTTTTGTTGTGAACACCATGAGTCAGTACAAGGTTGACCTAAGACATGTTCACCTAATTGCAATAAAACATGTATGATGAGGTACCTTAAAGTTCCAGTGGATTATGGGCTCAAGTATGTTGACAATAGTGAGATGATTCTACTTGGATATTCAGATTCATATTGGGCCGATAGTGTTGCAAACTGGAAAAATACATTAAGGATGTTGCTTCACTTTTGGATCTGGTATGATTTCATGGATCAGTAAGAAGAAGTCATGTGTAGCACTCAGTATGGCTAAGTTATATTATGTGGCAGTAAGTCGTGAAGTAGCGTGGCTTAGAAAATTGCTGACTAGATTCTTCTATATTGCGATGGAGGTGACTTGTTTCTTGTGCGACAACCAGAGTTGTATAAAGTTGTCAGAGAACCTGGTGTTTTATGATAAGTCGAATCATATCGAAATCAGGTATCACTATATCATGGATATGGTGCAAAAGGGAGTAGTGAGGCTCCAATATGTGGCTACCAATGAGCATGTTTCGGATTTGATAACAAATCCATTGTCAAGGAAGAAGTTCGAGTACTTCAAAGATAAGCTCGGCATAGTCCCTCTTTAGAGGGAGTGATGGCTTCATATGTTATCGCATGGTAGTGGACGTCATGATGACATGTTGTAGCTATTGGAGAGCTACCCATCGGCCCTAGATACATGTTGAAGAGACAATGTACAGATGCTATCGTAGGGTACTGGATGTCATGCATAATATATCTGAGTTTTCTGCGAGAAACTGGATAATATCATGATGACATGTTGTAGCTATTAGAGAGCTACCCACCGACCCTGGATGCATGCTGTGAAGTCACTATGGATTTATGATGATGTATATATTTGTGTGCCTAACAATCAATGGTCATGAGCTCGTGTGGATGGCGATAGTGTTAGAGTATATGTTAGATAGAATACCTTCCTCATTAAGAGGGAGTGTTGAGATTTTATGTAATTTTGGAAGTTATTTCTAAGTGTAATTGTATTGGTTATTCCTTAATGTAATTGTGAAGGGGTTTGTTGATAATTAATGTATTTTAGTTCTTTTAGAGAATAAATAGATTTTATATCGAGTCATTTTGATCAATCATCAATCATAAGTACAAGAGAGTAGTACACACTAATCTAGGAGTTTATTCTTGGTTCGTGTCTGGGTCTCTTTGGTCTTGATTTCATGAAAGAGAATTGTATGACATTGTACATGTTAGAGGAATATATTCTTAGGAAATTCGCAGGGTTTTCTCCCCTTGAGGGTTTCCTTGAGGATATATCTTTTTGTTCTGTGCATATCTATCTTTTAGTTGTGATCCTTTTGCATATTAAATACTAATAAAAGAATATACAATATCATCTCTCTTGAAAACTCAACAGGATTCCTTTGCAACATTTTTTTTGGATTGATAAATCAATATTGTCACCAACTTACCAGCTGATTAGAAAATAGCTTTTGTCTCATTTATGTATTCCCATTTTAATTTTGATCTAGTAGAGGTTTGAGGTCATTTTAATGATTCTTTTGATAGCCTCCATAATTGCCAATTTTCCCTCTTTGTCTTATCAAATTGAATTATCAGAATGAATCTTTGGTATTAATTTTTATCTTTTATGGAAAAGAGAAAATGGCGTTTTGGTGAGAAATATGAAATGAATTTAGTGTTTAAAATTAATTATTTTCAAACATGCAAAGGGATTTCTCATGTCATGAAGTTTTAAGAGATTATGGATTTGTGGTATGTTCCATGTAATTGGTTTTAAAAATTTGTTTTGATTGAGCATATACATTAACCCATGTTTCTTGATACCTAGAAACTTATTTTGTGGGACTAAATGAAAGAACTTGTATGTGATAATTGCATTGGAGAATTTTGTTGCAAATCTTTTACACCAGATCATCAATTCTTGTAATATGCTTTGTCCTTCATTTCAAATCTCAACTTTGGGAATTCTTCTGTTTGACTTGATATTGAATGATTCACATGTCTTGATTGGTTATTTCCCTTGGATTCCTCCTCAATATTTCACTAAAAAAACTTTTCTGTTGCTTCCACCAGATTTATTACTTCTTGTTGGGTTGTACTCTAATTGTTCAACTAGTTTTTATCCTTTTGATGACTGACACCACAGATTCAGAGTCCTTTTAGTTTAATTGCATTTTTCATGAATTCAACTCAGTTTTAACGCTTTCCTGTTACTTTTACATATTTCTTCCATATTTTGATTTGAATGCTATCATTTGTCTAATATAGTTTGACTCTTAGTCTTCCTTAAGGATTACTCTTTAAATTTGAGTGAGGGATTGGTCCAATGATGGTCACATACTGAAGAATTTTTTTACAAGTTATAAGATGCATGGGCTGCTCTATCTGAATGAACATTTATGAAGTTCTCATTTGTAGGCATGGACTAATAGTTTTGGTGGGACACATGTGCCTGCTAAGTGTACCATGATAATCCATAAGTATAGGAAGGTGTCTATCCACTCTTTTCTTTGATCTCCATCCACTTCACATTATTAAATGGCCAATACTTTGATGGATTTTGGGAGACTTGTGGGTTAAACTAAAATGAAAAACATCTACTCATAAAATAAAATAAACTCTCATATCACCTCGCTTCCTTCACACCCTTTATGCATATGCATATCTACATATAAATCTAAAATGGGTGAAAATTTTCTAAAATAAAAAGGAAGTTGAAAGAATTATTAATAGTGTGGGAAGTATAAGTAAAATTGTCGGGGATATGGACACTTGCTGGCAGCAGGATTGTTCTTGTATGGTACCAAGGAAACATTGTTGTGGCTATGGACGCTCGCTAACAATGAAGAAATTCCAGGAAAAAAGAGAGGAGGAAGACACTTATGTAGATGTATGCATGTTATCAAAGTGAAAACTCATGGTCAAACCAAAAGCAATCTGAAGTGTGCAGCAAATAAAATAATTTATCTCATTAATTGGCTCTTTGAAAAGGGTGTGTTAGATTTCAAGTACTAAAAATGTTGGGTTATATCTTTTAGAATTTTGGCATCATTGTAGCCCCCATGATTATTTGAAAATTGTCTACAGTTTGTTGAACTTATTTTAAAACTCAGATCTGAAGTATAGTCCCTAGACTTCTATTGAGAGAGATGATTGGTTCTTCCAGTGTGTCTCCATTTGTTGTGGCCACAACAAATCCCCCTTTACTTTTGATTTTACAAGCTAAAGAAAATAGACCCCCCTATTAAAATTTCAATCATATTGTCTAATCCTCTACCGCTTGAGCCTAATGTTATTTCTTTGCCTACTTTGAGGAAGTTGAGGTTTGGTCTTGACTGTTGATTTCTTTGATGGAGGTTTATTATCTCTTTTGATCTTATGGTTTCAAATGTCTTCATTATTCTTAGTTTACCTATGATGTTTCGTTGACATTCATATGAGTGGTTGACACATTGTCTTTCTACATTATACAATTTTCCAAGTGTTTAATGATTTTATATGGTTGTAAGGATTGATGATCTAGTACATGTATTGAATGAGTTTTATGTAGGTTTTTAACCATTTCCCTGGGTGACTTATTCTAAGCTTGCTAGCATATGGTTTTTAACATCTTCATATTTATACTCTCATATATTGGACTACTCTTAACTTGATTCATAAGGTCACAAATCCTTTCTATATGTTGGATATTAGATACATGCAACTATCATGATAGGAATTTAATCAAGATCATAGATGATTACCTTTGATAAACCTCTCCTCTTCATGTTCTTCAAAATCTAGACTTATTCATGAGTTTTCTTAAAGGAAAGGAAATATAAGATTTCTAATATATTAGAAGATGTCCTCTTAATCACATAACTGATTTCGTCTCCCTCTATGGTTGCAGGAACATGTTAACATGATATCCTTTCTTTATGACTGCTCCATCCTTGAGATGCATGTGTGGGATGATCTTCTTCCCTTTTCATCCTTCCCTTTATTTATTGATATTTCCCTCTCTTTTCTTCTATTATTTTCTCTAACTAAACCTCATATTTGGATTATTCTAGTCGATAGCTTTCCAATGGCTATAACCATACTTAAATTCAAGTTCTAGATCAAAATTTATGGCGACTCAAAGTTTCCTAAGAAAAATCTCACCATTTCTGTAACAACCTCCTTGTTACGACAACAACTCTTATAACAGGTGCAATTTTTTTTTTTTTTAATTTAAGGTGTGTGCGTGCGTGTAAGGAGGAAACATACACACTTGGCTCTACGTCGGCACCCGACGATTAACAAGATGCAAGCAAGATGAACACCGCAAGACGACATACGACGTATCACAGTAACAACATCCGTTTAACGACAATCAATGGCAATAAGTAGGACTGACTACCCGCCCGTCCTACCCTGCAATGATTAGGACCTCCAAGACACATAAGCAACGCTCAAGCCCAGGTTCCCATTGATTTTAACCATTTAAGGTCTCAGGGCTGGCGACTGTTCTGAGGAACATGGAGGTGTCTACATCCCACCCTACACAAGCAGTCCAATCAACAAATTAATACAACCCAGCCCAACAATAGAAAAAAAGCAACCACGTCTTCTACGAAAGGCGCAAGACAAGGGTTCAGACAATGACCACTAAAGTTAACGACAAGGCAATGTCCATGACTCAACCGTGATTGATTATTAGCCAAATTCTCCATTTAATTTTATTAAACCACGAGTACATTAGTATAAGGTAAATCTAATCAAATCATTGCCCTTAGTTGAAGGGCCTTACCCTTTGTGTTGAGAATATAAAAGAATTAAATGTCCTTACCATGAATTAACCATACCATTACATTTATACTACCAAAACATGGTAAACAAATCACAATGTTCTTTCATTCCTATGTTATCAAGGCTACAATACCGGTACCATGAAACGTCAACACCATTACATTGAATTCCATACTTGCAGTAAAAGAATCACATTACAAGATGATGACAACAAGACAACCATTAAGGCGTTTAGCCCAGTCTAATTCTAAAGTCTAAATTGCATGAAGACATTAAGGTAAAATCTAAATTTAATATTAACATTAACATTTAATTTACCAATACCATATTCTACAGTTACATTTAATTTACCCTCACCACATTCTACCATCAATGCCTCATTTATAAAGTGAAAAATAAAGATGGATAGTTAGGATTTACCATTAATGAAACCTTTAACATTTATCTCTAATTATAACTCAATAAGAACACCACATTCTAAATCATTGAACCCACTCAGGGTAGAATTCACATTAACCTGCATTGCATTAATTATGAATAAAATGAAGGGTTTATGACATAACCTTTAGGCAACAATAGTCGTTTAAACTGCAATTGATAATTTAGCGAATAACGCGACCTTCTATCTTATTAAACAACTTATAAATTTAATCATTACCAGCACATTCCCTAATTATAACCATAACATCTCCATCTATCTTACAATAACATTCAATTCAAGTAACCAGGATTTATTTATTTATTTTTCTTTAATTGCTTAAGAATAACTAAAGATACTTTGGTAACCTTCCCATAACCCGGCCATGTCCTCACTTTTATATTACAATAATATCCCATTGAAACAATGAGGACCTTACCTTGGGTTGTTATTATTAACAAAGGAACTACAATGATACGACCCCAAAACCATATCGATTCTTTTATATTAACATTAATGCAATTTAAAATACAAGCCCTACGTGTTATGGGTCATATTTAAAAAATTAGCATATAAACATTTTACCATTATCAACTGAGTGTTACTTTAAACAGTCATCATCATGAGCTAGAATTGTATTTATTCTGGTTATAGTTATAAACTGAATTGTTTCCACAATAATTCAATGAAACGCGATTAATAGTAAAATAATAAATGACCCTAATTATTTAATTAAGGAATCATTCCTTGATTTACTAAACCTATCACTTCCATTCTTCAATCAACAATTTGATTTAATTTCAAGTTACTATCCGTTGTCATAAACTCCTGTCGTAAGAGAAAAATGAGGCGCAGAAAAAGATAAGTTACTATTTTAACAACATGAGGATTCACGCTGATTTAAGTGCTTAAATAAGGTTGGGGACAGGTGGTCTTAAATTGGGCGCTCGAATCCAGGCACCGTCAGGCCATCTTCCCGCTCATCAAGGAAATTTCAGGCAACTCTCCACGCACACAGTGCAGAGTATTCCAGCTAGCCAGGTGCACAGGTGTAGAGGTGGGTCTACGGTTTACTATTCAGAGCTGCAGAAATTACTGCCATTAAAAAGGGAAATCAACGCAGCCTACCTTTAAGGAAAAATGCAGCCGTAGGCCACCAGTAGCTTCCCCTCATTAGAGGAATAAAAAAAAGGCAACAGGTGGAAGGTTTTGCTATAGGGTGTCGAGGTTTTCAAAGGATACTGCGGCTGGGTAAATCAGAGCACAAACTTGAGCGCTGGAAGCTAGAGCAGGGATCCGTTGGTCACCCACGTGAGCACTATGACGGATCAATCCATACTGTAATGAAGGGCGATACACAAAGAAAATGGTCTCGTCTAGAAACGAACGGAGGCTAGAGCCATGGTCTGGTAACAGTTCGTAATGTTGCAGCGCTATAAGCAGATCGCCATCCATAGCCCAGTCTACGAGGGTTCACAAACCTATGGCAAGATTCCATTGGCCATGCCATAAGGGTTAATCTGCCCAAATAATTGAAATTCCCAAGCTGGTAAGTTTAAATTCAAAATCGCTCAGGCCTGTGCCAGGTTTTGACTACGATCTAACAAACTAAAACCGCTGGAAGGGATAAGATCCCTAGGGCGATATTCACCAAGGAGTCGAAGACAAAAAGGGTTGCACAATGCTTGGTGCAGCGATACTTCGGGGATTCCACCCGAAGCTCTGTGGAGAAATGACACGACAAAGGTCAGACACTGCATGAGGAGAAGAATTTACAACTGCACGGTGGACTGACATTGACACTGATATTCATACTCAATCTCCACTGAAAGCTAGTGTTTAATTTAAACCTGAACTTAAACTTAGCATCCCGCATACCCTGTGCACATGGATGACCTTGCCCTACCTTGACATCATGTGCGCAGGAGAGAGTCACAACATCTCTTACATTCGGCGAAAACAACAGCAAGGCAACAGGGGAGGGCTTACAGTGGATAAACATTAAGGGCGAAGGGGTGCGAGTAATAAATTGGAACCCGCCACGCTTGAACACAACAAAACCCCTAATTAAAAACGCTAGGGCTCCACGACTTCGCTTAAGGGCTGAGCTACAGGTACAAAGGAAGGGCTGGAATCAACGCGTTGCAGTCAAATTTCAGAACAGATTTACGTTGTCTAAACTACATTACATAATTCCTAACGTAAGGATTTCATTACATAAAAATTTCAGTACACAAATTCTGAACAAAAAGCATCTTAGACAGGAAACTCAGTCAAGCTTCAACATATATCTTCCAGCATCGATTCAGACAGTTATATATATATATATAAAAAACTCATTCATGAAACTAAAAATCATCTTATCCATTTAAAACCCATGTATATCTAACCATATATCCAATTCTTTCTACTCTACCAGAAACAAAAGTCATACCGTTGCCTTTCGCCCTCTTCGGACGACGCCCTTGCTCCGTGCCGCGTCCCGCGCTCTGTGCTTCTCCCGCTCGCCGACCGTAGAGACTACACCGGTACCTCCCAGCCAAATGCTAGGGGTACTCTGCTTCCCCCTTAGCCCCCCGAGCTGCAAAGGGGCCACACAAGATCCAAAAGATAAGACTAGATTCTCAGCTCGCCTCCAAGGTTGAGCTACCACTCCAATACAACTGAGAAATTCCCAACTCCTCACAAGCAAACAATCCAGTCTCAATTCGGCAGCATAACGATCCCTAACCCTAACCCTCCTTTTCTTTTTTTATAGCGTTTTGAGACCCCCTCTTTCCCTAATCACAATTAATTTAAGTTTTAGTGAAAACCCTAAAAAATTCTCTGTTTTACAAGTGTCACTCATCCCCCACGTTTCTCCATAAATTATTTTCTTTTTATTAAAAGGCTCATTTCCCTATTTTTATTATTCCCCCCCCTTTTTTTTTAAACCTAAAAGGTAAATGCGCTAATTAATGTTTTCATTTATTATTTATTTAATTATCTTTTGTTCTTTCACAAGTTAGGAAATAATATAAATGCGCTAAATAATCTTTTCACTTATTATTTATTTAATTATCTTTTGTTCTTTCACAAGTTAGGAAATAATATAAATGCGTTAATTAATATTTTCACGTATTATTTATTTAATTATCTTTTGTTCTTTCACAAGTTAGGAAATAATTTCTTCTTTGCAAAAATTTTAAACCATTAGTTTTAATTTAATTCTTACTCTCATTATTTACCCCCAGAATTTTATGAAGACCTAACTATTACTTA
>SNQJ01S0141869.1:24778-44037 GCA_010110895.2 Picea sitchensis | reverse complement strand
TGAAGATTTTGTCGTTTCTATTTATTTATTTTTTAATGTAATTTATTTTTAAAAAGTTTGTAAATAAATTTTCAAGTGACCATTTGGGCTTCCAATTTTGGGTTGTTTATTTATGTAGGGATTTGTTGTCAATGTCACAATTTCAATTAGGTTGTAAAGAGCTATGATTTTCATGTTTAGGAAAAAACATTTTGATTTACGTAGCATCACTTTTTTATTTAGGTGTTGGTTTTAAGGTTTTTCCGAGCTACTGTCTAAGTTTCGATTGCCATGTTTGAAAATTTTTGTAATTTTGATCTCGTTTAAAAAAATGGTGCTACCGATAGCACCACTTTTTGATTTGGGGGTTGATTTTCATGTTTTTTATGCAAAAATATGGGTTTTAAGGGCTAGAGTTCTCGTTTTGAGGTCACAGTTCTCGTTAAGTCGATAAATTTGTTCTAAGTGTTGGGGTTGATTGATCTTATAAGAAAAGGAAACATAATACACGCCCATGATTCCACGAGTCTGCCAACCCACAAATATGGAAAAAAGGACTAAGTATGGTAACTTCGATAAAAACAAGAAAGGGAAAGGATGTATGGGATATAAGGGGAAGAAAATTTATAGAGGGAGAAAGAATGGTGATAAAGAAGAGGGAAGAAAGAGGGGAAGGGGAAGAAAAAAATGATTCAACAATTGGCTCCAACTATGGGATGATAACCCCTTGCAGGTTGTCAAGAATCCGAAATCTCACGGCCAAATGTTTTATCCTTTGGGAAGCGAAGTCGACACAATGAGGATATACAAAATAAAATAAAAAAATATGTACAAAGAAAGGAGAGTACTTCAAGTGAATAAACTCTTCAAGTGAATAAACTCTTCAAGTGTTTCCCATTGACAAGAAACATCAACATATTTCACTTCATATCTCTCAGCATGTATAAGTTGAAACTTCGTATGCATTGACGACTTCTCTTTCACTTTTTTCCAGAGCAACACCAATTCTCCCTTTTGAAAATTCTCAATTGTTGCACTTTGATCGAAATATTTTTTAACATTCTGTTGCCTCTGTGATATTTTCTTCAAAGCCTCACTTATTTTTTCTTCTAATCTCAACAATTGATTCAATCTCTTCTGCAAATGGGGAATATCTACAGTGCCCTCTAGGTTGACTACATAAGTCAAAGCATTCGATTCAAGGTTGATTGGCATATTTTCTTCCTTTCCATAAACCAACATGTAAGGAGAAATCCCAGTTCTATCATTTGGCATCATTATGCTTTCCCATAAAGCATCTGTCAACTTCAAGTGCCAGTTTTTTTGATTTCGATCAATAGTCTTCTTCAAGATTTGAATCAATATCTTATTTGTAGTCTCGACAAGGTCATTTCCCTGTGGATAATAATTCGATGATTTTCCCATCACAATTCAATATTCTCCACAAAAAAATTTGAACTTTGATCCAATGAAAATTTAGCCATTGTCTGTGATAAATTTCTTTGGAACATCAAATCTTGGCAAGATATTATCCTTGAGGAATTTAATCAATTCGTCAGAATCGACCTTTTTCAATGTTGTTGCTTCTTTCCATTTCATGAAGTAGTCTGTAGTAGTGATAATATACATGTGTCACTTACTTGATTTTGGATTTATTGGCCCAATGACATCCAACCCCCATTGTGCGAATGGTTTTTCTATTAATATAGGTTGCAAAGGAATTGTAGACCTCTTCATCTTTCCTGAGAATTGTTGACAGGGAAGGCATCTTCTCACCATAGCATATGAATCCTTGAAAATTGATGGCCAATAATATCTGACTCTTATTATCTTATGTGTTGTAGAAGTAGATGCAAAATTTCCTCCACATATGCCTTCATGATACTCTTGTATCAGTTCTTGGGACTTCCTTTCATATACACATCTCAACAACATGCCATCATAATTTCTCCTAAACAATATCTCAGCAATCAACACATACTGACTTGAATTCATCTTTAAATCTCTTCTTTCCTTTGGAGTCAAGCTAATGGGAAATTGATCGGATCTTAAATCAAATACAATGTCTTTGTATGACTCTAAGCCAGATATAGGATTTCCAACTGAAATTGAAATCACTCCATTCAGGGCATCACTATCTGCAATGAGTTTGCACAATCCTTTCCCTTTGATTGCTTTCAAAGGCTTGATTTCAATGTCATACTCTTGATTTTTTTCCAGACAATTCACCCATTTCCCTTCTCTTAGTTGCTAGTTCAAAAGCATATTTACTGGAGAGGATGGAACACATGCTATGACATGAGAATTTAAAATATATGTTCAAAAATGTGCTACTACTTTCATGAGAGACAATGCTTGCTTCTCCAATTCTAAGTATCTTAATTCGTAGTCATGGAGGGTCTTACTCATAAAGCTAATTAGCAACTCTTCACCTTTAACATTTCTTTGGGTAAGGACTGATCCCGCGACACTTTCTGTAGCAAAAGAATACATGATAACATCTCTTTGAAAATCCAACTAATGAGCACCAGTGGTGTAGTAATTTCTCTTTTAATGTTAATAAAGGCCTCCTGTGTGTCTGAAGTCCATTTGAACCTTTGATATTTCTTCAAAAATAGATTAACCAGTTTTACTATGCTCGCACAATCAAGAAAAAACCTCTGCACAAAACATATCTTTCTGAAAAACGACTGCACTCCTTTTTTAGAAGATGGAGTTTTGATTTCATTGATAGCTCTGACCCTTTATAGATCAATATAAATTCCTTCTTTACAAACAATATGCCCCAACAACTTCCCTTCAGCTGCACCAACCAAAATTTCTTCAGATTCAAAGAAACCCCATACAATCTACATCTTTCAAACACTTGCCTCAGATGATTGATACATTTTTTTATTTCTTTTGAATGGAGTGTTAGATCATCCTGATAATCCACCATAAATATTCCTATAAAACCTTTGAATGTGTGGTCCATAGCCCTTTGGAAATTAGCTCCAACATTTTTCAAACCAAATGGCATCCAATCATACACATACATCTCCCAAGGTGTTATGAAAGTTGTCTTAGGCCTGTCTTCTTCTGCAACTAAAACTTGATTGTATCCAGAAAATCCATCTAACATGGACATACAAGCATACCCAATAACTTGTTGAAGATGGAATTCCATGTTAGGTAGGGGATAATTGTATTTTATGATTCCTTTATTGAGATCTCTAAAATCCACACACATCTGAATTTCCTCGGTATTTTTCCTCACAACCACTGGGTTTGAGAGCCATTCAGAATGTATGATGGGATATATGATTTCATATTTCCTCAATTTATCCAATTCGATCATCACCAATGGTTTTAACTTAGGATTCATCATTCTTATTTTCTTCTTAAAGGGATTTTCTCCTTCTCTTAATGGAACAATATACTGAAATATTGATTTATCACAGTCTTTCAAGGCATCATAACTCCAAGAAAAAACATCAAAATATTCTTTGAAAAGGGCAATATATTGATCTGGTTCTTCAGATATACAATCAACTCACAGATTTACTTACTTTGGGGAACTATCAATTCCAATATTAATTACTTTCTTTGTTTCTTGTACTTTCCGAACTAATACTTCTTCCTTGAGACTTTTTATATGATCATCTCTCATGAAAAGAGACTCAGATTGGACACAATTGTTTGGAACAGGGGCAATTTTATTATCTTCAACATCATTTTCATTTACCAAAAAAACTTTTAAGTCTTCATCATTCTCGAACACTTGTAGATAATATTGGTTATCTGGCACTGAGGGTCGAAAAACTCTTTTCACTTGAAAATATGTCTTACTTTGGATGTCATATGGATTTGACAATGAAGCAACCAATGCTAAAGAATCTACTTTTTTTATTTTTATCCCTCAGAATAAATGATATGTTGAAGGAACTGAAGGACTCCATTAATTCATTCACTCTTTTGAAATATAGCTTGAGCCTTTCCTTTTTAATATTATACTTTTGAGTGATGTGATTTATAACCAACTCCAAGTCCCCAGTCATAATCAAATGCTCAATATTCATCTATATCAACAAGATCATGCCTTGAATTAGGGCTTCATACTCTGCTTCATTATTTATACAAGGGAAATCTAGTCTGATGGCATGTGGATATACGACCTTCTTAGGGATTTTTAGTACAATCCCAACTCCACTTCCTGAGCTTGAATAAGCTCCATCGAACGAAATTATCCAATACCCGGGAAAATAATTATCTTCCCTCTTTGTGTCCTCAATTTTCTCCATATCCAGGATGGCATAATTCCCAACACCAACATCTATATAATTTTCCATCAGTTCGTTATCCTTCTTTTTGAAAGAAAATAATCTTCTGGGTTCACAAGGAACCTTGATTACTGCTCCATATTTGTCAAGCAACATCATACAGGTTCCATCATTCATTATATAGCCACCAATCACTGAAGACCAGTCTCTTCCAAGGACAACTCTGTATGATGGAAGAAGGTCCACCACCACAATAGTGAAAACTAAATGATATGGGGAGAGATGGTAATCCAGGCATAAAAATACTTAATCTCTCCATAGGCTGGTACCTTCCTGGAATCAATTTCATAGATTCCCTCCCATGTTTCATAGTATTTGGTGCATCTCATTCCAAGTACCTCCATCACTGCCAAAGGCATGATGTTGTTTGTCGCACCAGAATCGATCAAACAATTTTGGAGCACAATGTCATGATTTTCTATTAAAATGTAGAAAGGTGGAAATTTTCCTCTTAATTTCACCATTGATGTATTCTGACTCTACTTCGGGTTTGCAATAACTGCTTCAACTCTCCCATCTAGTTCATCCAACAATTTTAGGATGTTTTCCCTCTATTCGGGAATTTTTACTACTTCTGCAAAAGGCAGAGTAATTATTAACTTGCTTAGATCGTTAACAACATTGCATATCATCTGAGGGGGGTTAGGAGTCTTTTGTTTCGTTTTAAATTTTGTGCTCCCTTTTTTACTTTTATCACTCTCTTTCTCCTTATATTTTTCATTATCTTTTTCTTTTTCTTTTTCAGAATTCTCTTTATTCTTAGACTTATTTACTAGTGCCCGTGTTTGGACAACAGTTTCTTATGAGATAGGATTATTCTCTTCATCTTAAAATATGTACATGGATGTCTCACATCCATCCATCTGTACATATTCCCAAATTTCTTATGGCATACAATCATTTTCTCGTTCAACTATTTTCTCATTGTATGGCTCATCAAGTATTACTTCATTAGGATTTGGTGGCCTGAGAACTCTTTATCTTTGTTTGTTCTTAGAATTTTAAAACCTCATCCTTTGTTCTTGGGTAGGGTTCCTTCTTTGTTCTGGAACCAGAATCCTCAGATTAGGCATGAAATTATCATTCTTTCTTAGTCTTGTTATTTCATTTTTCATTTATTTGATGGTTATGTTCATCTGCACAATCTCCATTTGTTGCTTCGTCTAATGAGCTGCAACATGATCTATTTTAACATCTGGGATAGTTCCTTTAAATAATCCTCCACCTATTTCTTGATTTTCACTAGGCCATGGATTTTTATCCTCATTCTTCTTTGAACTAGATTCTCCTTGATCATCAATATTCAAACTATCTATCTGCCTTTGCACTCTTCCACAAATAATGTCAGGGTCAACACCTGTTTCAATCATGATTTCCTCCATATCTGTAGCTTTGATCATTTCTTCATCTAAAGTATCAATTTGAGAAGCTCTAATAGCGAACTTCACATTAGACGACATGTCATTTTTGTAGCAACCAAGTATTACTGGACCATTAGGCCTCTTTTCTTCAAGGATTTTATTCAATGTTTTATTGAATCTCAAATTGAAATCTCTTATCCTCTCATTTTTCTTTAGACATATTTGGGTGAAGTTGGTAACAAGAGTATGGTAAGTGACTAGAGGAGAAAACATGTTTAAGAACATCGTTTCAATATCATAACATGAGTCGATTGATCTTGTGGGAAATGATGTGTACCATTCATAAGCTTGGCCCAACAAAGTTTGGAGAAACAATCTTACCATTATATCATCATGTTCGATAATATGGAAATCACAAACATCCAAAAAAAATCAACATGTCTTTTAGCATCAATCATTCCATCTCTATAAAATGTCTTCAAAGTACCTTTACGAAGAAAATGGAGCTCATATTGTTCTCCTTGAAGGTCAAGGGTGGAGTCTCTTACCCTTCTTCTTATGTTTCTATACCTTTCTTCTCATCTTTCTTCATATCTTTCTTCATGTCTCCTTTCCTCTCGCCTTCCTTCTCCTCTTTCTTCATGTCTTTATTCTCTTCAGTCTTTTGTATCATCCATGTCTAAAAGTTTCTTCTTTTCTTCAAGAGGATGCTTATCAACTTCTGAGATGTGCAACTGATTTCTCTTGCTTATGGTGATTGGTCCTTTGTACTCATCCAACTTCAATTCATGCCTTTCTCTTACGCTATTTGAGATCGTCTTTCATTTCTCTGGTGTTTCCTTTCCTCTCTTCTTTGTCTTCGAAGAATTTATCTTTATTCTTCTTGAACTAGTGTTTCCCAAGACCCTTCTAGTTCTTCTCTAGTTCCAGTTGTTGTTATTATAAGATTATATAACTAGTGTGGAATACGTCATTGGTTATTCAATCCAATTTCTAACTGGGGATGGTTAGCCTGAGGAAAAGTCATATGAGTTTATGGTATAAAACCAAATTTAATATTCAAGTTAGTTCCCCAATATGGTCACCAAAAATGTTGACGCTTAAATTCATCTTTACCAAAATGGAAACCTCATGAGGATATAGATCCTCCTACGTTTTTAGAGAGACGATACTCCTCTTTGGCTTATGATTTTATTTGTAATTTCAAATCAAGAATAATAGAGGACCATATCACACAATATAGTCCAATATTTAATGCTCAAGAAAAATTAAAGTGTTGAAAAGTAAAAATATACTTATAAAGGAGAATTCCTGAGAAGTGGACCAAGAATCTCAAACATCACACATTACAGAAAATAAAAATATCCTCACATCCATCATAGTAGAAATAAATATTTTAATCACATTCAAAATAAAAGAAGATGGTCCATGTGCATGAGAGAACTTTTAAACAATAATACTTATGGAGCTCAAAAGAAGATTTTGATAGATCAACTTCAAATAATTTATACTCAAAACTTGGACTTATAAAATACAGTCAAAATTGATCCCGAATTAGTTCTCTGGGATTTCTCAAAAATAATAATGTCTATTACAGCGCATGAAATTGAAGTTTTTGTCCATTGGATTGGGATTGGGGCTCACGTGGACCATAAAGAAAATATGTACAAGAAAGTATAAAGTAGAAAGAGGAACATGGGCGGATTTGGAAAGAAGACAAAGAAGAAGTTTATCGGGATTCAATTATACTTTTCTAGTCAAAGAAGAAGAATAACTGGATGAAAATCTGATAAGGGAAGAAATATGTGATCAACATAGACTTACTATGATTGAATCTCTCCTTTTTATTTTCTTGTTGTTGTGTCTTCTGTACTCTTGTTTGTCGCAGCTAGAGGGCCAGTTGTAACTTCTTCTACGGATATCTCTGAAATCTTGGCAATGGAGTTTCTTAACCATTTTTTAATATAGTCCCTTAACGGGGCAACGATCACTTCTTGTTTCACTTTAATATTAAAGAAGTCATGCTCGACTTATTTATAGTCAATAGATATATTTTGCAAAGTATTTTAAAAATATTCATTTTTATTGGTATATTCAACAAGCTAGATGTAGATATCATCATGTGTGAACTCAACCATAGTGTCAAACTTTTCAGCTGATGCTTTCTTCAATTCTTCAATTTGTTCCTCAATTTTTTGTCGAGTCATAAGCATTGAACTTGAGATGAATTTCAGGACTAAGACTTCAATGGTGGTGCCAACACTATCCAAGCCAATAATCTTTGAATATCCTTTCGTTATATTTCATGACACATCATTTAATTGCATTAACAATCCCTTTAATACATTGATTTTTTCAATCCAATATTCCTTTAATTGTTTAATACGGCTCTGGGAGGGTAGATATTCTTGTTTTCTCATCCGATCTGTCATCGCTAAGACCTTTTATACAAAATTGCAACTCCATCAACATAAAAACCTTCATCATTTTTCATATCTACACCCAAATATTCCTTAGTGTTCTGCACTCTGATGCCAAGAGAGGAAATTTTTTTTTCCAAATCCCATGACTCTAATATCAATGACATCCTTTTCTTTATATTTTCCTTGAAAAAATGATGAGTGGAAATAATAAAATTTGAAATTCCTTTAACTCTTGAACTTGATCCTGGGACTTCTTGAAACTCTTATCAGGATGAATCATGGCAACTGGGGTAGACAAAATGGGTGGAGGCATAAGAGTTGTTTCCAATTACTTGACTCTTTAAGCATTTTCCTCCTCCATATTAGCAATTGAAAAGTCCAATGCATCCCATGTGACCTTATGAATGGAAGACAAATTTGATGGTAACATGTTTCGAGTATGAATGGTATACCATGTTTTTCCCCTCTTACTCTTTGAGGTCCTCTCAAAAACAAATTTCTTAGAATCTTTATCAAACGAGGCATTTTGAAAAGAGAAAGTTTCTTCATTAGAAAAAATCTCATCCTTGACAACAAGTGTAGAAATACGCGGTACATTTTCTATATCAAGACCTTGTTCATCTGAGAAGTTGATAATATCGATGTCAACATTCAGGTCCATGTCATCCAGCAACATATCAGGTTTAGGTGCATGTATTTCTTGTCACCCTTGCTGAGAATTAGTCTTTTCCTTGTGACCTTTAATTTCTGGGGATTTTCTAAATTCCCCTGAGGAGGGTTTTTCTCTTCGTCGTCCCCTAAATTATTTCTCTGGGTTTTTCTTTACTGGGTCACTCCAGGCTCAGAGTTTACCTTGGGTAGAACACTTCTTCGAGAAACAACGGGAAATTGACCACTCTTTTCATTGGAGGGCTTGCCTCTCTCCTTATGGTTTTTTTTTATGCTTATGATAGTCTCTATATCGTTGGGATTTCCGTCAAGTTCTTGAAAATTAGGGTCATGACTAGCACCCTATTCTTCTCCATATATAAGAGTGTTGATGAGTGAGGGGTTGAGCCCGAATGAAACCATATTATTGTAAAAATGGTGATTAGGGTCAAATCCCTTGATCTCTTTTGCAAATCTCATGTTTAAATGGTCGAAATAGGAAGCATATTCGTCAATCTTGGCAATTCCTCTTAGGAGAATTTCACCAAACTTCTAGGTAAGAGAGACGAACTATTATTTTATTTTTTTGTAAAAGGTATGAAACCATAATTTGTACTGTCTTTCCACTTCTATAATAAACAATTTGTTAGACACATAATATGGAAGAAATATGGGTTTTTCGTGAGAACAAAAAACCCTGATGATATTATAATCATCCATTTTTTCAAGAATTCATTTTATGTTCAGAAAAGTTGAGGATTCTAATGAGAGTCGGAAAGTATCTTCTCCAAATAGTAACTTTTTAAGCTCAGACACAAAACTATTATATACTTCATAAAAATGGTGGCCAGCCTTTTTCCTCCACATAGCTTGATACCACATAGTTACAGGGTCCACCTCTGAGTTTACCCTTTTAGCAATGCTTAATCCCTTAAAAATATGACTGTAAGTGATGGCGAACACCAACTAAGATGCCATATAAAATTTCTTCTCAGTCTTGAAATTTATTATCCACGTAGTAACCTCATTTGAGATAATCTTCGCCCAGTCGAAGGTTGTGTTCTCGTGAACAGTGAAATGCAATATAGAAAATTCCATCGAGGAATAGTTTTTGTAGAATCTTGACCAACAAATCGAGTGAATAACCAAACAATTTCTTTATATGGGTATTTTAAAGAACTAACATGAATCCTGGATAGGTATTCTGGCATTGAGGCAAGATCTTGTAGATATTCTTGTAGAAGTTGTGTTCTTCTTCTTTGTAGACCAGGTTCCTCTCCAACAATCTCAACATATTCTTAAATACTAATGGTGCCAACGAAACATGGGATTCACTTTGCAATGGGATGGTTCTTCTATTTTGGAAAAGTTTATCGACGCACCAGGTGACGATATCTTTGCATTCAACAACCTCTGGGATGCACAACTCAAAGAAGTGTACTCCATTTTCTACACCATAGTCCCTCGGGCTATACCACTTCCCTCCAAGGCTCTAGCATAAGGTCAAACAAGAAGTATCAGAGTCGTGGATTTAGGAAATCTAGTTATGATAATGGAATATCCAAAATTTCAAATAGGTGTAGATGTGCCTCTTGCATTGCATCTTCTAGCTCTCACTTTTCTTCTTCTAAGACATAACAAGTCCACTAGACTTTAATTATACCATGCCTTCATTCTTGAGCTTTTCTTCCTTCTAGTGCTCTTAATTCAAAGAATTCAGTTCATGTCTTCATTTTCCAGTCGTTCCTATACAATCATCATGAAAACATACGCGTTATAGCCATTATCATATAACAATTATATTTTCCATAGGAGCCCTCAACTGCATAATGCAACATTTATTCAAGAGTAATTTTGTAACCATAAGCAACACTTATTTGTATGAATATCATGGGCGTTCACAAAGCTACCAAGAGAAAGAATTAATCTCATTGTCCTTTTTCTGATGCACCTTCATTATTCCAGCCACTATGCCATATGAATTATTAAGTTGACTCTTCCTTGAAATACTCACGCTCCAGGCTCGTGAATCCCCTTCACTACTACACAATCCCTCAGTGATGCATCATTTTCCAAGGTTTTAACTTGCAAGGAGAGTGCCAACTTGATACAAAGAATATGCTAGAAATATGTAACATGTGGAAACAATAGGGTTCCAATGTCATAACAATAGCCTTCTTCCATATCTTTCTATATTTAATATTCATCATCTCAGTTGTATCACACACATACAGTCATCATGAGATATCATTATAGCAATTTCACTTATTAATTTCCAAATATGCTTCATATAGGAAATAAAATTTCCCAAGCATGAGATTCATTCTCATAATGTTTGGATGTTGCAATAGTAGGTATTGGTATTCCTTACGGGCTTACACCATTTCCATATCCAAGACCAATCTACCTGCAATCTATTTCAACTTTCATTAATCCAAATAAATTGTCAGTATTCATGCACATTATCATTTCATTGCAACATTTTCAATCAGACCATGAAGTGATCTCACAATTTTATTACTCTAAAAATTCAATCACTTCCACTTGTTAATAACATTAACTAGAATGAAACTATCATTCATTATGCATTATCAACATACTTAGAATTACATAATTCCCTATAATATTTCCAATAAACCAATGTACCAATACCCATGGCCACATCTACGCAATGCACCCTTCCATTGAATCTACAATGCCACACACACACACACATCATGTATTCAACTGTGGTTAGTTGGAAGGTCTAGCCAACACCTCAACACATCATCATGGCTTTTCCCTTATACTTGCTTGATCATTTGGATACCTTCCTCTTCGACCCATACACAACACTAGGAATATAATCCTTTAGTAATATTTAGTGTCAACAAAGGGGTTACAGTCCAAACATTGATTATAAGTAGGAATATCATCAAGTACTTGTATAACTTTATATCCCTTCCATATCCAACCACATCATAGTACCACACATGGTCAACTCTATTGGCATCCATTTCTATAGTAGGAACATGTCTCATGACTTGTCTTGGTTATGATGTCATAACCAACATAATGTAATATGAAATTAAATTTCATATAATTGCATTCAATCATTAAACAACATTTGTATACTTAAGTCCCTCCAACTTTACAAATCAATTCGAATATTGAATTTTGACTAAGGGAATTATTTCCTCAATTCCCCTTCAACATCATAAGAGACCAAATGCATACATGCATGGTTGTTATCAAATTACTTGATGCTACCCGATCAATTGGTATTTTGTAGAAGCTCGCAGGCTCCCTTCACGAACTTCTTGATCAACATTCTTACCATCCTCATTTTTATTTGTATGGATGGTTGTCATATGCATTTGAAACATCATCACTTTCATACATGCTATAAACCTTTCCTAGGAACATAATCCATCATTAGTCTCATTCAAATATAAAAGCAACTTTATTCCATATATATAATAGCATATTGCCCTTAGTATGTAATCCATATGCATGTCAATATGCACCAAGAATTTAATCTCATCATGCTTACTAGTGCACATGCATTCTATCTTTCCTATATGCATTCTTCATCACTTTTAGTATGCTGTATAATGCATATTTTTTCTAGCTTTATTTTTATTTTTATGTGTTGTAGATGGCTATCCTTGAATTCATCTAGATCCTTAATTCCATGTGTGCCTTCATTCTTCTCATATGTGCCTTGTTTCTTCTTGCTAATCACCTTCCATCCAAGTCCAACTTTCCCTTTTTGCAATCGTAGCTAATATTTCCTATTGTCAGTTTCTTCCACTCAAGCAATTATGCCTCAACTTTCAGTATTCCCTAATGTTGTACAAGCATTACTCTAGCTGAATATTATCAATGCAATATGATAACCACTCATTGCTTTATTTCTCCATTGGCACCTTTAAAATGATCGAACCTTCATTATTTTAGCCATTGAATTCCTTGCACCTATATCTCACTTCCAGTGTGAACTCTTATTTATAAGTGGATTTATTTCTCTCAATACTTTCAGATACAATTTTTTGGTTTATGGATTGCAACTCTTTTCTAGGAATTCCTATTTTCTCACATAAAGATGACTCACCCATCTCACAAGTCACACATCACCTCATGATATTCTTTCCCTCTTTTACAACAAGCTTTGATACCATCAATACAATTTTAAATTCAAGGTGAAGGAGTCTCCCTTATCTACCAATTCCTACTAAAGACACCCTTCACCTGCTAGATTCATGTTTCATGTGAGAATCCATGTAGATATGTCTCTGCAATTCATTCAAACTATATAGTAGTTGAATACTAATTTGTATTTTCTCTTTCTAATCCCTTTATCCACTTTCCATTACTTGCTATGTAGCTCTACACTTCCCTTTGCAAGCCCTTTATTGTATTAGCCAACTCTACAAGTTCTACCTTGCTTCCATGCCCACATATTATCTATAATGATAATCTACAATGGACCCACATAGTCTTCATTTAAGAAATTTGATATTCTTATTAATAGTCCATGTTTGAGTGTTCACATGCTCAACAACAATACCCTGCTATTAAAACTCAACCTCTATCCATTACCAAGTTGTTGTACTTCCAAATGTGTCGCAATATCACTGTGTAAGAATCATCATGAGTACCCTCACTCTTCCTTACCCAATACTCACACATGGCATGTGACTCTATCATTTTGAAATGCTTTTTCCAAAATTGGCGTTGTTTGGAAAACTCACATTGAGAAATTGTTGGGTTCACGGACTCCAACTTCCCTTTTCTCTACATCTTTATGAAACAGCTAAATGTTTCATTGAAAAAATTAAATCTTCCTTTATTTTTACCCTAGATTAACTTTCCAATGGATATACCCATGCCTTATTCTGATTTTTTAGCTAAAAGTTATGGCTCTCTAAACTCAACAATTTCACCATTTTTGCACCTATTTCACTGGTATAATTAAACTCAAAGAATAACTTCTTTCACATGTAGGATTTATGATTGTGAACACACAAAAATTTCAGATTTAGAATTTGATGCTCTAGTCAAATTCTGCATAGATCTAGAATTGATGACTTTAAACTTTTTACATTTTCGCCGGACTTATAATTTTTAACCAAAACTGACTATCTTCAAAACAAAGAAAAACTATGAGAAACTTCATCAAGACAAAGTTGTTTGTATTTTTGAGGAGGTAAAAAGTTGTCTAAACATTTTTTTTCCAGATTTGTGATATGGGGTCCCTTTTCCTCCTCCAAAGATTTGAAAAATCCCCAAAAAGTGTCTAAGAATAGTGAGTTTTGGATTTTTTTCTCATCTACACCAAAAAATTTGGAACTTGGCTAAAATCCCAACTGGTTATCTTCATGCATTCTTTTTGGACTCCCTATAAACATTTCACCTTTATCTGGGCCCCGGTTACTGAGCACAACCTAGATATTTAAAATGAATTATTTTGTGTTTTCTAGAAGATTTAAGCATAAATGGATAGTGGCCCTCACTGACACTTTCGTAGGATTTGACTTCATGGTCATACCTTTTAAATTCCATCTAATTCTGAGTTTTTTTTCTCCTGTTATGGCCAAAACAAGTTTTTGTCTCCAAACTTTTTTTATAAAACTATTATCTTTGCTAATGTGGAAATATGGTTGACACGACATGACACATAGTTTTTAATGTCCACTTGTCATTCCTTGACTTGGCCATGTCATCATCCTCCTTTCCCTTCATCGACAATCCAAATATTTCTCCTATCGACGGTCAGTAAAATCCTTTGTATCAACGATATTGAAAAAAATCCACTTTTTCGACAACCTCCAAAAAACTCCACTTTTTCGACAACCTCTAAAAAACTCCATCGCCAATCGACAATTTCTGAAAAAATCTATCAACAATTGTGGAAAAAATCCACTTTTTCATCGACCTCCAAAAAAATTCATTGATGATCGACAAAAAAGTATCTATCGATGATAGGTCGGAAACTTTCTATCGACAATCAATGAAAAAGTATTTATCGACGATCGACTGAAAAACCTTCTATCGACGATCTGCGGAAAATATTTATCGATGATCACTCAAAAACATTCTATCAACAATTGAAAAAAATTATCTATTGACGATAGAACGAAAACTTTCTATCAACGATCAACAAAAAAGTATCTATCAATGATCAACAATTTTCTTTTTTGCTAAATTACGAAATTGTCCCTACTTTGCATAATTTCACCGAACTCCAAAAAGCTCCATCGGCGATTGAGGACTTCCTTTCACATTGTTGAATTCATTTAACTTAGATATTAATGACTAAACCACATTGAATATGGATTGTTGATCTCAATATCAATGTGATCTCAATTGTTGATTAAGCATACTTCGCCAAACTTTGTCGAACTCCAAAAATTTTCAACAACTTCCACTTTTGTTCATCGACAATTGGTGATTTTCTTCTTCAATGAATTAAATTTTATTTCCACTTCATAGAATTTCTCCAAAATACAAAATCTTTTGGTGAACGAAAAAATTTTCTTCGACAATATTGAAATTTTTAACCAACCTGAAATGAATCTTGGTCGTTGATCACCAAGTGGAATGTGATCTGGGCCATCGATTCTCCAAACTTACAGTCATCATGAAAACATGAAATTCAACCTCCCAAGCCATTTTTTAACTTTATAACTTGCATATCAATGCAGTTAATAATCTATTCAACCATTTTGAGTGCAAGTTCAACTTGAATTTGCTTATAAATTTGGGGATTTCACTCTAATTTTACAATTTTCCCCCAAATTCAACACAAATCAAACTCTACAATGTCAAATTTACCAAATTTTCATTGGTCTTTGGCCCATATGGGTTCGGTGTTGAACCAAAAGCTATGATACCAAACTGTAACATACCTAGCCTGCTAAAAACATAAATAAAAATTACCCATACATATAAAATAAACTGAGGGGCAACATGCTCATAGTTCTCATGCAACTAAAAACATATTGAAAAATATGAATGTATTCATTCAAGTGAACACAACAACATTCAAATATTCATTTACGCAGTGGAATAAACTTGATAAAAGATAACAATAAACTTATCTTTATTTAGATGAACCAACTAGTTGTGTATGAAGGATATTCCTCCCAACCATAAGCTTTTTGTTGATTTTCTCTCAACAACAAGCCACCCTCGAGCTAAGGATATGAGTCCACAAGGAGTTCTAGATTTCGTGTCCACTATCCACACACTCAGGTGCCCAATTTCGATATTTCTACTCCAACAACAATTTCAATATGTCGAATCTCTTTCCCCTCCACCCGGACAACCCAAGGAATGGGATCCTCCTTCTATACCATGCATTCTCTTGGGCCTTCCTACTTCCCTTGAAGATTCAATGCATATGGTTTGCCAACAAATCTCACAGTTGGGGACTCTAGGTAATTCCTGTTGTTCCAAGAGTGCTCATAATATCCTTCTCAAGGCTCTTGAGCCATTTCTTCAAAAGGAAAAATGCACTACAAGCTCACAACTCAATTTATAGGCACACAACCCAGAAGTTCAACATAAAATCAGCCCTCTAATGGATGTTCACACACACAACAAATATGGTTCTCTTTCCCCACACCCAAATCCCCCTTTTCTAATCCTAATCAAGATGTAAAAATCGTCCCATTTTCCTACTCAGATTTTCTTCTTCTCCCATGCTTGCTTGACTCTCACTCTTCCCAATAATGATTTTACTCAACCCATGCTTCCATTACTAGGTGAGTTGAATCCCTCACCCAACCTGTTACATGCACTTAGTGATTAAGTGTCTGATAAGCCAAGGAAGGATTGGATGGTAATGACACATTAACTTAGGAAAATAAACATGGGTTTCCCCTTGGACCCCACTTTATCCCCCTCCCTTGTGCAATCATAGCCCCCAATCGTTACCGTCTCTTCTATATTGTATCCAATTATTATTATTATTATTAATCATTTCAATGTACAATTAACATATTTCAACCCTTGGCCATATTTATCAATAAAATCTCTCCTACCCAAAACATATCGGCTCACCAACCTAAATCACATTTACCCAATTACATTAATTGCGGGGATTAAAATTGGGGATGTTACAATTTCCCTGCAATGAGATTTCCTTCTATGAAAGATCCCACTCAAACCAAGATTAGATAAAAAAACCTTGTTCTTAACAACTTGGATCTGAAGTGATTAGGCTTTAATACCAAATGAAAGGAAGCAAAGGTGTGGAATACACTTCCGACAATAATAAACAACATAGAAACATACAACCATTAAACAACATGATTTCATGGGGAAAATACTTTGAGGAGAAAATCCCCACACTCTAAAGCACACTCAATGTATTATTCAACAACTAAATGGTTAAATTACATTATAGAGTCTATGTTCTCTCAACAAGAGTGTTCAACAATAGCAGAAGGATTCTGGAGAAATTCTGGCAGCATAATAGTAAGTTAAAACTCACACACTATGTTTTCCTCCAACCCTAGCACTCAATAAATAGGCATAACAAAACCATAAACCATTTGTGGTTTTCCAATTCTACATGCCAAAAACTACCAACAATTAATTAGCCAACTATCATTGCTTAGCATTCATTGTCTATTAGTGATTTGCATTTATTCCTTACCACTACTCAATAGTTATTCCATGTTATTCCTTAACAATTATTCCATGGTACAACACAACAATGATTATTTCTTTATTACATAACTACAAAATGTATGACACATCTATTCCAATAAAATTTTTTAATATATATATAATCTATTTTTAAGATCACAGTCAAGTTAGACACCAAATTGGTGTATGAGACCCCTTTGTTTGTAGGACAACGGACCCCCTCCATTGAGTTATTTGACTGGTAAATTCTACAGAGGTATACATACCCTACCCCCCTCCGAATTTGAACTTGAAACCTCTTAGGAGGAAATACATGTTCTTAACCATTAAGCTCACTCAAATTGTATATATATTACCTTATAAAATTAGATAATATAATTGTGATTTTACATTCTCTATAAATTTGTACATTGGTGAATGGATAATCATGTTAGTTTTTTTCCTCTATTGTATACATAAATGATTCATTGAGAAGGAGAGTACTCTTCGCCTTGGAAAATCCGAGTATTAGTTTTAAGCTCTAAATTGGACAACATTTAAAAGAAGGTTGGAAAAGGGTTTCAAGTGTTTCTAAACTTTATTTTGTATATGTTGTTGGTGATTACAAAGAGGGAAAAACCTTTATAGTTATAATAAATCATGAGAGAATTGGCCATGAAGAGATATCAATTGAAGTTTTTTTGGTCTTCAATAAATGTGTAAGTAGATTGTTGATACTGTGAGATTGTTGACTTTTTTTGTGCATTTTGATTTGTAAACCCATTACATTTATGCCATGGAATAAACTGTTGGTGAAAGAAGGGATGAGGTGGACAATACATTAGAGTTTATGAAAGACAAACTATGATGCCATGGAATAAACTATTGGTGAATGAAAGGATGAGGTGGACAATACATTAGTCTTCATTGAAGACAAACTATGATGGGTGTTTGTTGATTTCCATAATGTTAAATTTAAAATTGAAATTTTAAATAAATTAAAAAAGAATAATTATGAAGTGGAGAAGTGAGTTTGGAAGAGATTAAAGAAATGTTTGGAGAAGACATTATGAATTATGAATGTTTTTTTTTTTAACCATGGGAATTGCTAACTGGTAGGTTTGATTTTGGTTAGGCCTGAGATCAAGTATATTGGTTGCCACTATAACTCAAGATTATATCCAATAACTTGCAAGCCATATATAGTAATAACTTGTGGCTTATCAAAGAATGAGGCATCCTGAACCCAGCTGGAGTGGACCTCTATCCCATAGGTTGTCTACCCTTCTAACCTTATCAAAACAGGAAAACATGTCCACTAAATAATAACTCTAAATCAAAGTATAAATAGTTCAATTTTTTTCAAAGACAAGACAATGATGCAGTTTTAGAGTTTTTTGGGGGGGGTAATGATGAATTATTTTGGGTAATGATGAATCCTTTGATGGAAAACTACACACATCAAATTTAGAGGAAGGGGTCATTGGAAAATACTCCCTTTACTATCAAGGCTCTAGACCTGGGCTTTAGATGAAGGGGTCATTTGAGAATACTCTCTTTACTAGCAAGGCTCTAGTCCATCCAGGTCTAGATATAAGCATCTTTGTATTTCTCTCGACTTTGGATACAAATACCAAATTATTTTTTGTCTTTATTTTTTGAAATGTGTGCATTGGGTAAATACAAGTCCATATGGGTGACTAGTTTAATGTAATTATGAAATATGAAAGTAGAATAATTGAAGGATAGATGGGATTCGTAGAGGAGAAAAATGTATCATACCATTTTGTAGGGGAAGAGAGAAATGTAAATGTCGAATTATTGAGAAGACAAGTTGTATAAATATATAATGAATGGTATTAACATTATGGTAAGTATATTGGGAGTTATTTAGTAAATTTATGGTATAACAC
>SNQJ01S0141869.1:3903-24768 GCA_010110895.2 Picea sitchensis | reverse complement strand
ACTCAGGAGGGAGAGAAGGTAGAAGAAGGTAATCCATTAATTAAGATCAAAAAAATAGTAGAGGATATGAGGGACAAAATCCAGGAAACCCAGGTGGGAGAAAAAACAAAGGCTACCAAAGTGTGGTGGATATATTGTCAACTTAATTTGTCAAAATCTTTTACAAATCCAACTTTATTAACATTATGACAGATTTAGAAGTTTTCAGTGAATGTATCATTTCATGTGCTATGATGATGCCATCTAGGATCTGCCTACCTTCTACATAGTCGATTTTCTCTTAGGAGATGAGGTGCACAAGGATTGACTTAAGTCTATTGGTGATGACTTTAGTGATAATATTGTAGATAACATTGCAAAGGGAAATAGGCTAAAATTTGTTGGGATCTTTTTTCTTAACTTCTTCGGGAATACAGGTGAGAAAGGAGGCATTAAGGGATGGAATAACCTTAGAGAAGCGATGAGAATATTCCACCAGTTCCAAAACATCATGCTTAATGATTGGCAACAAATTCTGGAAGAAGTATGTTGTGAAGTCATCTGGCCCTAGGGATTTTTATTTTGACATTTCCATGACTGTTTTCTCTACTTCTTCTAAAGTAGTCAGTCTTAGAAGAGCGTCATTTTGATCTTGGGAAACCAAATTCAGAATATTGTTGGTTATTTTTTTTATGACCTCCCCTCTGTCCTGTAGTGGTTCTTTCAATGGGTTAGATAAGTAGCTAACTAGTTCCTATTCAATTTTTGCATGCTCAGTTAGTTGATTTCCTTGAGCTGATTTGAAGGAAGTGATGCAATTTTGATGCCTTCTATTGATGGTGGATCAATGAAAGAATTTTTTGTTTCTATCCCATTCTTTGAGCCAATGAAATCTCAAATTTTGTTTCCAGAGAGTCTCTTCCTATTTATCTCTAATGTCTAATTGAGTCTGAATATTTATTTCCTCTGAGGCCGAACATTTTTTCCTTCCATTCTCAATAATTTGTTGTTGGAGTTGTTCCATTTTAGTTTCCAATTCTTTCTTTTCTTTGAAAATGTTTCCAAAGGTTTATTTGTTCCATTTTTTTTAATTTGACTTTGATATATTTTAGTCTCTTCTGGAAACAATACATTGGTATGCCTTGAACGGTTTTTGTTTCTTTCCACCAACAATCAATACTTTCCAAGAATGATGGATGAGAGATTAAAAATGAAAAGGATGAGGCTTAGGAGTGTCAGAGAGGATGAGGTCCAACTTCATAGGTCAGTGGTCTGAGCTTGTGTGAGGAAGGATGGAGGAGTTTAAGTAAAGGCCCATTAAGGGGAGAGCGTATGAGACAAGAAATATATCCAACTTTGAATCCACTTGATTAGATCCTTTGCAGTGGTTATTCCAAGTGTGGATTCCATTAGAGGAGGGTAAGTCTATTAAATTGATACTAGGGATAATCTCCTTGAGTTTGAGGGATGATTGGTCTAACCATCTTATTCCTCCATGTTTTTCATTTAAGGACGTGATAATGTTGAATTCCCCTCCAATGATCCAATTATTGTCTCCTATGATGGTATTGAGAGCTTTAAGGGAATTGGTAAATATGTCTTCGACTAGGGAAGAGGGAAGGCCATAAATATTTGTGCCAAATCCATACAAAGTTGTTCCAATAATTTTGAAGTGGGATAAGAGAGTTTGAGTAGTGGAGAAGAAGGAGGTAAATGTGATTTTTTCAGGGTTCCACATGATGGCGAGGCCCCCCATGGCTCCTTTAGAATAAATTTCTATGACTTGAGATTATTTCCATAGTTTTAAAGGTAGAGTATTGAGAAGATTGCTAGGGAATATTGGATGAGGATCATTGTAGGTCGTTCTTTTAAAATGAGTTTTTTCATCATTCTGTGTTTGGATTTTCCTTTGAGGCCTCTAATATTCCAAGAGAGAATTTTCATGGGGAACAATGGGGGTTGAGAGGGAACAAATTTTTCATCAGGGTAATTCTTCCTGAGTTGACTAACATTTCTCCTAATTCTTGAAGAATTTGTTTGTTTTTTCTTCTCCCTCTTTTCTTTTCATATTTGGTTTGTTTGATAGGATATTTTGAGGCATGAGTTTTAATACCAAGTGCAGAGGAGGATGAGGATGTCTTACCTTTTGATTATGTTGATTGTCTCTCTTTGCTTCTTACTAGGGATTCTTCAACCAATTGAATCTGTTGTTTCAGGGTTGTATTAGGGTCCTATTGTCTCCAAGCCTCAACCATTGATTTCAGATCGATCTTGGTTAAATATATTTCCTCTCGATCCTCTTATTCTCCCTCATCTTCTTCATCATTTGTCATTTTTGTGTCTGGGTCTTTTATTTCCTTTTCTGAGTGCTCCATTAGCTTCTTGCATTTGTTTATTCTTCCTGGTCTACTTCCTTACTTTACGACTCTTCTTGTGTGGTAGGATGTTTTTCTATTGAAATGATGCCTCATGGAAGATCCTCTTGTGAGGAATGAAGGGTTTCAAACTAGTTACTAGTTGCAATATTGGCTTGGTTGTTTGGGACTGTGGATTTTCTCGTGTTACATCTTCTAGAATTCAATGCTTCGAATCCATCTACATCCTTTGTAGATTTGGGCTTTGTATTTTCTTGTTGCTTGTTGAGAGGGGAAAATCTAAACAGATTCCCATGATAATAGCATTTGTGACATCTGAACGGTATATGTTCATAATCGAGGGGTTGTATCCATTCCTTATCTTGATAGTGCAGGCATATGGAGTTAGGAAACGCTTGGGAGACATTGATGTAAGAACATATTCTAGTGTAAGAGGTATATTTTCCTTTCTTGGTAACTTCTAAGACTTTGACAAAGGAGCCAAGTGCATTTCCTATAGCTTCCAGAATCTCATCTTCCCAGTATTCCTGCAGTAGAGAGTAGAGTTTGATCTAGACTGGGGCGACGGTGAATTCCTCCTTGTATGGACTAAACTATTTTGATCAAGGGTGAAGGAACATACCAAATTGAGTTGAAAAAGTAGGGGTCGGATTCAAAATCATTGTCTTTATCTTCTAAATTGGTAAATATTGTTGTAAAAAATATTTAGAGCCTAGTTTTAGCTTGACCTCTCCCATAGGCTTCCAGCGGATCTAGATCCACCATTCTAGAGATTTCTATGAGGGATAAATTCCCATGAACTTTCCTATGACTACATAGTCTTGCAGTTTTTTAATGTACTTCCCTATTTTGTTGGATGTGATTTTGTATTTTGGCACTTTGTTTGATTTGGTATGTGTTTTCTTATTCTTTTCTGACTAGTTTCTTCCTGTTGCGCTATCAGACCCGTGGTTTTGGCTTCCATGTATTTGTCTTTCCCTGCTCCTTCTGCTCCATTTGTTGAGTCTGACATGCTCTATTTCCCAATATTTGTCTCATTGTGGTTGGTTCCTTCTTGATTTACTAACTTTCTGGATTGATTGTATCTGTGACGAATCTCACCTTTACAATTACTTCCTATGAGAGCCCCACTGTTGGAGAAAGCATAGATCCCTTCTGCAACTTCTGCCATCCCCAAAGCTGCAGTTATGATGTAAGATTGCAGAGGTTACATAAAACCTAGCAGAGAAAAAATTGTTTTCCCTCCGTTCTCTACCTTTGAAAACCACCACAATGTTTCTTAAATCAATCCACGCCTAGATCGGAGTGGTTTTCTTCCTCCCCTACCTTGTAGAATTCATATATTCATGCCCATACATAAATTAAATTAATTAATGAAAGTAAATTTTTCTTAATTTATTTGTTTAAATTTTATTAAATTAATTGTTTAAATTTTATTAATTTTAAATTTTATTATCTTTGTTTTTTTTTTTCTTAATCAATTAAACATGTAATTAATATTTTGATCATTTTGGTCTTTAGGGTTAGTTTAATCGCCCATTGCCAACATTGTTGGGTATTTGGCTAGTTTTTTGTAGCTTGAGTGAGCCTAAGGGTTAAGAACATGTGTTTCCTCCTTGGAGGTCACATGTTCAAAACTAGAGGGGGGTAGAGTTTATACATGTTGATTGATTAATATGTACTTTCTATGATGAGGCTCAAAGGGTAGGTGCCCCCTTGGTGTGGGACCTCCATATGGGAGTGTCCTCGTATGTGAGTAACTCGAAGGGTATGCATCCCCCCTGGTGTGGAAACTCCATATGGGAGTGTCCCCATATAAGAGCATCTTGAAGGGTAGGCATCACCCCTAGTGCGAGACTTCCATAAGGGAGTGTCCCCATAGGTAAGTGGCTCAAAGTTTAGGTGTCCCAGTGTAACATACCCAACCTCCTAGTTGGGTACCCTTACCACATTGTAACATCTCCACTACTGCAAACTCCCTAAATACAACTTTGACACCCATATGTAACGTCCCCCATTACCAACACTAACAAATGCCTTGATACCACTTTGTAACATCCGCATCTTACTGTTGAGCAATGCCACTCCAAAAATCTAGTGCAAAGATTCTACACCATGCATTAATCTGTGCAGAAACACATGAGGTAATGTGCATGATCCCAAGTTGGATAGATCCACACAAACTTTCCTCTTTAGACACTAGTTATAACAACGAAATTAACACATAATACAATTGTGTGCATGATCATTCAATGCACACAAGTATTATTACGTGTGTAACCACTCTGAACACATGATTACTATTGCATACACAACCATTCTGGTGTTGAGCGTAGATTCAATTTTCCTTGTGCGTGCGGATCTGCTTCCATGTGCACACACTGATTCCATCCTTTTACACGCACATATTATTTTCATGCGCACATGACAATTCTAGCCTTGCCTCAGAATCTCATGACCATTATTACAAAGTTAACTAACATGAATACTTAATAACTATCATACTCTACATGTGCGGAAATAATGACTGAATACAACATGATGCTTTACATGTGCAAACAAGATTACATAGAATAAAAAAAATTGATCATATGTAACATCATATAGGAAATAAACCCATATCAGACAGGTGAATAAGCATAGCATAAATTAGACAAGCACATAAAGGACACTTATCTTTTTATAAGGAGTCACCAACTGTGCGCAAAGCTCAGAAGTTCCTCCCAACCATAGACTATGTTTCTCATATACTTTCAGTAACAGGTCACCCCTGAGTTGGGGCTTAAACTCCACTAGTTAAAAGGATTCCTAATGCCATGCTAAGGTATGATAATCAATAGAATTTTTCATTCCAAGGTGCCCAACTATTGCAACTAGCATACAATCTCTCATTCCCCACATGCCTATCCCACCCCAGGAAGTGTGCCCCTTCTCTTCTCAACAGTCCCTCGACTGCCCCACTTCCCTTCTAGGGATTCAACAACAGGCCGAATAGGAAGTCTTAGAGCCCTGTCACTAATGCCCAATGCACCAGGAAACAATTCCTAGAAAATCTCTCACCTGAAGAGAATGCTTACAGTCCTGAAAACCCACTTCTTTGACAATAAATCTCTCACCTAGAGATATTGCTCATAGGCCTGACAACCCGCCTCTTTGAAAACAAATCTATCACATGGAGAGAATTATCATGGGTCTCACAACCTACCTCTTCGACAACAAAGAATCTGGTTACTAGATGGAAACCACTTTCCAATATTTTCTTGTAGATAAGGTAATGGTTGTCCCCTCATTTAGATGGTCCGATCGATGATGAAAAATGAGTGAATTGGACCCCCTTTCCCCAAAAATACACTAAGTTTTGACCATATATTTGCATGTTCATAACTGGAAACATGTCACCTTTAGAATTAGATTTATCCACTTGGTGACTCATTCCCATCCCTCAGAAACTTAGGATAAATAAATATCCATATATTATACTTCTTGGAAATATTAAATAAATATTCCCTTCGACTCAAGCCCCCCACTTTTCCCTTTTTGGTGGAGTTTATCTCCCCATCTCTTTTCATCTGATTGGTCTATGCGTAATACTATGATTTCATTAATAATTTGAGTGTGATTACAATATACAAGGATAGGCACACTGGCCTTTTTGCATCCTGACTCACCAAGCCAATAACCACACACAGGCTCTCCAGCCTCAAATACACACACACACACACACCTCGATCCGATGCACACTTCAAGGTAATCCTCGTGCACTTACTCAGGTGTGAAAAACATTGTGGAATGTGTGCACCCTTCCCTTGATGCGTAATCCACACACACTTACTCAGGTGCACACAACACTATGGAATGTGCATGCTCTTTTTCTGGAAAACAATCCTTACTTCCTACTTAGGTGCGTACAAAAATGAATCAAAACTTGGTGCCAATTGCTCACTATCCTATATGTACATTTACATTTTCATTTACAATTGGGGTTCATATTAGGGGTATTAAATTCCCCTCCCCCTTATTTATGCATTGTACTCAGTGCATTTTATACACATGTACATACAAAATATTTAAAAGTCTTCAAAAAGATGCGGGTATTTTTCCCGCATAGCATCCTCGTGCTCCCAAGTTGCATCCTCAGGATCATACATTTCCATTGGACCTTTACTAGCTCCATGGTCGATTCCAGTATTGTTTGATTTTCCGATCCAATACACAAACCGGTCGCACTCAAAAATCGCCTTATGGCTCCACCTGAATCACCTTCCAATCAATGACATGATTAGCATTAGGTACGTACTTTTTGAACAAAGATACATGGAAAACATTATTAATACACAAGGATGCATGTAGTGCAAGCATATATGTGACAGGACCAATCCTCTCTAGGATTTCAAATGGCCCATAGTAGCATGATGCTAGCTTAGGATAATTTCCCAACTTTAGGGAACTGCGTCTGGATTTTACTTTCAAGAACACATAGTCACCAACTTTAAACTCTCTGTGGGTTTTGCCTTTATCTGAACATATTTTCTACCTATATTGGGAAACCTTTAAATTATGCCTTATTTTATCCATTTTCTCTTCCATTTCCCTAAGTAAATTTGGCCCAACCACTGCACGGTCTGCTAGGTTGTCCCAACTCACTAGTGTGTTTCACTTTCTGCCATAAAGTGCCTGAAATGGGATCATATTTATAGATGCTTGATTCCCATTTTTATAAGAAAAATCAACCAAAGGTAAATATTTTTTTCCGATGCATCGGTTTGTCCATCACATACATTCTTAGCATATCTTTTATCACTTGATTTACCCTTTCTATTTTCCCATCTGACTCTGGATGATAGGTTGTGCTAAATTTTAGATTTGTCCCAAATCCTTTGAATATCCCTCTCCAAAAATTCAATGTGAACTTGGGATCTTTGTCAGACACAATTGTCTTAGGTACACCATGCAGCCTAGCAATTTATCTCATGAATATATCAACAATGTCGATTTCCTTGTGAGTTGACTTCATTGGAATCAAATGGGTAGATTTAGTAAGTTTATCCACCACTACCATAATAGAATCATGTTGCTTAGCATTCCTAGGAAGCTTTAATTAAATCTATGGTTAAAACTTCCCATTTCCATTCAGGAATGGGCAAAGTTTGTAGCAAACCAGCCAAGTGTCTGTGCTCATCCTTGAAATTTTGAGATTCAATGCATTTAGCAATAAAATCAAGAACCTCATTTTTCATGCATCGCTAACAATATTGTGTTTTTATCACTGCAATTGTTTTCTAATAGCGTGTGTGCCCAACATAAGGAACTTTATGCATCTCTGACAATAACAATTTTTTCAACTTCTGATCATTTGGCACATAAACTATGTGCCTATACATGAGGATTCCATCCTCTTTTAGCTCACAACCTTCAAATTTCTATTGCAATTTTCCTCGCTGTAAATTTTCCTTTATGTCCACATAGCCTTGATCTGATTTAGAAACCTCTAAAATTTGGTCACTCAAATATGATTTGTACATGCTGATGGTTGTAGCATGCATCTCATGCACCCTGTTGAGTGCATCAACCACCTTGTTCTCCTTTCCTTTGATATGCTTGATATCAAAGTCACACTCACTAAAGAATTCCAACCATTAGCTTTGTATGACATTTGAACATAGTTTTCCAAACAAATATTTCATACCACTATGGTATCTCCTCAACTTGAATGTTTTTCCCATGAGGTAGTGCCTCCACATATTCAAGGCATGCACTATGGATTCTAATTCCAAGTCATGAGTAGCATAATGTATTTCATGATATTTTAATTTCCTTGATTCATAACATACCACATGCCCATTCTGACTAAGGACTCCACCAAGCCCTTCCTTGCATGCATTCGTGCACACAATGAAGTCTTCATTAGGATCAACAATTCTCAAAATTGGTGCACTTGTCAACAAACTTTTTAAGTGTTGAAAAATCCTTATACAATCCAGAGTCCATTCAAATCGCACACCTTTCTTTTGCAAGGATGTAATTGGGTGTGCAATCTTTAAGAATCCTTCAATAAACCTTTTGTAGTACCCTGCAAGTCCCATGAAGAATATCAACTCTGCGAAATTCATTGGTGTTGGTCATCCTTCAATGGATTTTATCTTCTTCGGGTCCACAACTATCCCTTCCTCTGAAATTATATGACCCAAGTAATGAATCTGCCTTTGGTAGAATGAGCACTTGTTCAACTTTGCATACAACTGATGTTTTGTCAATACTTGCAGCTCCATCCTCAAGTGTTGCTCATGTTATTATTCATAATTTGAGTAAATAAGTATGTCGTCCAGAAATACAATGACAAACTTATCTAAGTATTCTCTAAATATACCATTAATTAAACACATGAAGACGATTGGTGCATTTTTCAACCCAAATGACACTACTATAAACTCATAATGTCCATAACTTTTTCTAAAAGTAATCTTTTTTATGTCTTCTTATTTAGTTCTCACTTGGTGATATTCATATCTAAGATCAATCTTTGAAAATATTTGTGTGCCCCTCAGTTGGTCAAAGAGTTCATCTATCCTTGGAAAATGATACATGTTCTTTACTGTTACTTTGTTCAACTACCCGAAGTAAATAAAAATCTTCAACGTACCATCCTTCTTCTTCACAAACAATATCGGGGCACCCCAAGGTGACACACTTGGGCATATATACTGGTTCTTCAGAAGCTCTTCAAGTTGCATCTGCTATTCCTTCAACTCTGGTGTACTCATGATCTGTATTTATGAGCAGAATGAAAAGAATAATAGACCGAATACAATAACAAAGAGATACCGATAACAACAACATATATCCAGTGAACAATAACTTCTATTGAATACATAAAATAGGTTGAAACTGTAAAACTGCAGAACTGAAACAACTTGCTCGAATGGTGGTAGCTATCTCTAAGAAGAGATGTGGCTGCTACACACATCCGTCTGAGAAGAATGATTACAATGAGGCTCCAGAGGCCTTTTTAACATTACTCATGAATGCCAAAACCTCAGAAATCCAAAAACCTAACCCTAGGAGATGAAACACCAAAAGTTATGTGGGCCCCAATGGGTATGTTGGTACCTCAACTTCTCGAGGTCAAAATTTTTAAATACGACCTCTATTTTAGGCGTGTGATATCCCATTCGAAAGGTCTTTTTGAGAAATACACATTATGCTGTCAAACTGCGACTCTGTCTACAGTTTGACTGTGGCAAGTCAAAAAAACATTGTTTAGGGCCCCAAAATGACCTTGAAAGTATAGAAAGATGTAATGACATGAAAACATCCAAAATAAGCTAGTTGGATCATGTGGGTGGCCACCAATCTCCACCTAGATGTTGTGTAGGGCTTCAGACATCTCCATAAGTGTGGAACCTAAAATTACAAAGAATTACAAAAGAATGTGTTGAACTAAAAACTATCAAGAGGAGACAGTTATAATAGGTGGGTGGCCACCAATATCCACCTGGATCAATCCTCCCCCCTTAGGAATAAATGGTCTCCATTGCATTGAGTGTCCCCATCAGGTGAGGAAGCTTATGTTGAATTTCACCCCGGGTGAGCCACTTGCCTTGGTGTAGGAGTTTCCCTGCCTTGACAACCCGATAAAGTTGGATCCTCTGTTGGTGAGTGCCCTTAGCCTGTGTGTCCACTATCTGATCTGTGGATGCATGTTCCATGCATTCAGGGTTGAGCTATGTTGGTTTCAACTATTCTGCAATATCCGAGGTGTCCAATAATGGTGGAAAATATAGCTAAATTAGGTCCACATTGAACACAGGGTTCAATCCAAGGAAGGGTGGAGTGTTGAGCTCAAAATCATTGCTACCCACAACCTTCTTGATAGTGTAAGGCCCATGGAGAAGTGGGAGGAGCTTCCGATGGGGCTTTGTAATGCGCTCTTTCTGCAAATGTAACCATACCTTGTCTCCCACCTGAAACGGGTGCGGTACCCAGTATTTTTCATGACGTTGCTTGTACTTATCATTGGCTTTCTGCAAAATCTCATGGACCTGTTGGAGGATGTGTTGAATCCGCTCAATGAATCTGGTGGCTTTGTCAGCCTCAGACTAAACATGGGAATATTATGCCTGTGTGGTTGAAAGAGGTAATGCAACATCAATGGAACCCAAGGGTTGGAATCCAAGCCCCACCTGAAATGGGTTATGGCTGGTGGAGCTATGGAGATCCATGTTGTAGTTGTGTTGAACATAGGGAAGACTCTCATCCCATGTACACAGATGATTAGAGTTGTACATGCACAGGATGTGCACAATCATCCGATTGATGACCTATGTTTGGCCATCAGTTTAGGGGTGGAAAGCAGTGGATTTAGTGAGCTTGGTGTCCAACAGTGACCAGAGACTCGACCAAAATGTGTTGATGAACCTGTTGTCTCGATCTGAGGTGATGGCATGTGGTATCCCAAAATGGACCCACACCCATTCAAAGAAGAGCTTGGCAGTATATGATGTTGTTATGTTATTCTTGCAGGATATGATAATGGCCATCTTCGAAAACTGATCAACCACCACAAACTCACAATCATTGCCGTGCTTGGTGGATGGAAGGCCAGACATGTAATCCATCGAGATGGATTCACAAGGCCTCTCGGGAGTAGGAAGAGGGGTGTATAAGCCTTGCTTATTTATGGTTGGATTGGAAATGGGATAGGCGGTGCAAGATATGATATACTTGCTGACGTCTTGTTGAAGTTTTGGCCATTAAAAATGTTTTTGTAGAATGACCACAATTTTCTACATGCCAAAATGTCCTGCCATCCAACTGTAGTGAGCCTCCCAAATCATCTTTGCAAGATCGCTTGTGGGAACATAGAGGTGGCCCAGATGGCATAACGATCCATTCTGGATGTGAAAATCAATGAAATTTTCTCCTGTACCCAAGAGATGATAGGTGGTGTCGATGTCAGCGTCACGCTGATAAATTTGGGGCCACTCAAATGCCTCATGCCCATAGGAATGGATAATTGTGGTGAGTGAAAAAATGGGAGGGAGACTGAGGCAGTCAACGACATGATTTGAGCTCCTAGTTTAGACTTGATGTTGATATGGAACTGCTATATGTATGTGGGCCACTTTTGATGGCGGTTGTTCTACAACTTCCCATGTGTCTATATGAAATGTATACGCTTGTGATCAATGTGGATGATTGTCTCCTTTCCCAGAATGTAATGTTTCCATTGACGGTAGGATTGCACAATGGAATACATTTCTTTGTCATAGGTGGGGTATTTTCGGACAATATCTGAGAGTGTCTCATTATGGTATGCTACTGGATGACCATGCTGAGTGAGAAATGTGCCTATATCATGGTCGGAGGCATCAGTCTCAATCTCGAACGATTGTTGCAGATCAGGTAAGGATATTACTGGAGTTGAGCACAAGTGATGCTTCAGATCATCAAATGCTTTTTGTTGTGCCTGCACCCATGCAAAATTTTCCTTTCCACCGCCCTTGGTTACTTGGTTGAGGGCCCATGCAATATGGGAGAATCCCAAAAAAAACCTTTGATAGAAGTTGGAAAGTCCCAAGAATCTTTGAAGATCACTTAGTGTGGTCGGGGCTGGCCAGTCACGAATGACTTGGATCTTAGCTGGATCCACATATACCCCATGCTCATCAACAATGTAGCCCAAGTATTGGACCATGTTCATGCCAAAGGAGCATTTTTCCAAGTTGGCATATAGCTTGTGTTATCGTAGAGTGACCAAAACCTGTTGAATATGCTACATGTGCTCCTCCCAAGTTTTGTTGAAGATGAGGATGTCATCCAGATATACCACCACAAAAGAGTTGGTGAAGGGTATCAATACATCATCCATCAACCTCATGAAATTTTTTGGTGCATTTGTTAAGACAAAGGGCATGACCAACTATTCGAAGAGACCTTCTTTAGATTTAAAAGATTTCTTTCATACATCAGTTGGTTCGATGGGAACCTGGTGGTAGCCAGACTCTAGGTCAATGTTGATGAAGAACTTTTCCCCTTTGATTTGGTCAAGAAGGTCATCAATTGGGGGAATTGGGTACCAGTTTCTGACTATGATTTTATTTAATGCTTTGTAATCAATACAGAGCCGCCATGTCCTCTATTTATTCTACACCAGCACAATCGGGCTTCTGCAAGGGGAGGAGCTGGGTCGGATGTGCCCCTTTTGAAGAAACTCTTGGATTTGATGCTTGATTTCATCATTTTTCCATCAGCGAGAGACAATAGACCGGTCCATTAGGCAATGGTGCATTGGGGGTTAGATCAATTGGATGCTTGACCTAGAAATGCATCAGTACCACGGTGGGTGAGGAGAAGATGTCTATGTACTCTTCCACGATCTCATACACTTTCTTATACTGCAAAGAGAGGATCTGTGTAGAGTTCACAGATTTGGCGAAGAACTTCTACTTACTGCAAGCACTGATCACAAAGAAAACGAACTTCCCGATCTGTGAAATGACCTTACTGCATTTCTTAGCAAAGATTAAAGAAATAGCGGTAGGTGGCGCTACCTCTGGTATCATGTACAATTTTCTACCCAAAGTAATAATAACATTGTGGGGTCTAGACTCATACACAACATGTCGCTTCCACAAATATGGTTATCCTAAAAGAACATCACAAACTTCAAGGGGAGAAATATCACACAATACCTCATCTTTGAAGGGATTGATGGTGTAGGGAATACGATATTGTTGGTTGACGCGGAGATCTCATCCTTGGAGAAGCCATTCGATGGTGTAGGGTTGCGGGTGCAGTGTCATCGACAGGTCCAACCGCTTGATGACCTCCACTGAAATTAGGTTCTTCTGACTGTCACTATTGACAATGAAATGCAACATAGTCCCCTTTACCCACATCCGTGAGTGAAAGAGGCGCTCCCCTTCCTCTAGTTCTTCTAGTTATCTTGGTTGGAATTTTGTGGTAGCGACAGTGGCACTGGGTTTGGCATCGATGGTTCACTTCCCACTTTATGGATTTGATTCGGAGTCAGAATATGCCTCTGACTTGGAAAATTTCATCTTGGCCACCAGTGATTTCTTCGAGCGACATTCTTCGGTGTTGTGCCAAGGGATTTTATCGTATTCTCACCATTTTCCCGTTTCCTTCTTCGACTTCTCATTACCCTTCTTGGGTTGCGGCTTGGACTGGTTGTCCTAAGAGAGGTCATATTTTCTTTGTCTCTTGTTCTATGGGTTGGGCCTGCCTTTTCCCTGCTTCGGCTGTGAGGAGTTTGCAGATCCAAACTCTTGCCTCTTCTGCTTAAATTTATGCTCGATATTGAAAGCATATCTATAAGCCGCACCTAATGATACGATGTCCAAAAATTCCATTTTTGCTTGAATGTATCTATGCATACAGCTACGGTATTTGAGCACTAGATGTCATTTAGAGTATTTGATACCCAATTTGGTGCACAGGGTATGGAAAATATTAGTGAAATCCGGTACTTTCTAGTCCCTTTCTTGACGCAGTGTGGTCCATCTTGTGTACTGGTCCTTGTAGCTTCCAACATGGTAGTATTGTTCTTTAATGGCATCTCTGAAGGAATCCCGTGTCGGGGCGATCACAAATATTGCATATTCCTCTATGGCCCTTTGCTCAAAGTAAGTATCCCACCAGTCCTTAACATGGGGGATGACCTTGAGGAGTGAAAAAGTAATATTTTCCCTATCAAAAAAATTGTGGACCAAAAAATACCCTTCGAGTAGATTCAACCATTTATCTACAACATCTGCATCTATCATTCCTTCAAATAATAGAATATCAAAATTTACTTGTACCTCTAAGGGGGTTTCACGGCTGCTTGATGAATACCTTTCCAACGGGCTATCACGCGCCTAAAACGGAGGTCGTATGCAAAATTTATGGCCCCGGGAAGTTGAGGTACCAACTTACCCATCGGGGCCCACATAACTTTTGGTGTTTCATCTTCCAGGGTTAGGTTTTTGGATGTCTAGTTTTTTGGCATTCATGAGTAATGTTAAAAAGGCATCTGGAGCCTCATTGTAATCATTCTTCTTAAGAATATGCACGTAGCAACCACATATCTTCTCAGAGATAGCTACCACCATTCAAGCAAGTCATTTCAGTTCTGCATTTTTACAGTTTCAACCTATTTTATTTATTCAATAAAATTTAGTGTTCACTGGATATCTGTTGTTGTTCTCAGTCTCTCTTTGTTATTGTATTCATTATGATATTCTTTTATTTCTGCTCATAAATATGGATCAGTCAAGCATACCCCTTCTTCAGAAGCTCTTCAAGTTGCATCTGCAATTCCTTCAGCTCGGGTGTACTCATCCTATAAGGAGTCTTGGATATGGGGGCTGCTCCATGCATCAAATTTAAAGAGAAATCATTATCTCTTTTCGGTGGCAACCCTGGTATTTCTTTAAAGACATATTCAAATTATTTTAGTATTGCACAATATTCAACATTTCACACTTTATCCTTAGGTGTCTCCTCCATGTGCACTGCAAATACTTGGCATCCTTTCATGTAGCTTTTCTTCAATTGCAAGGTTGAAACTTCTTTGATAGTTACATCTCTTGGAATGCCTTTAACTATTCTTAAATTTCCTTCCTCATCCAAGCAAGTAAATTCCTTATTGGAACAGTGTAGAACGACATGATTCTAGTCCAACCAATCCATACCAATGAGGCAATCATAAGAGCCCAAAGGTATGATATTCAAATCAACTTTTGTGCTCATTCCATTCATATCTATTCGACATGCCTTAACTATCTCATTAATTTTCCTTTTTTCTCTTGTAGCTAGCTGCACCAACCAAGCTTTTCCAATCTTGCTTCTTGGCAATTAGAATCTTTCCACCATCTTAGGATCTAGATAATTATGAATATCTCCTCAATCAATTAAAATAGAAATGGGTTGATCATTAATCTTACCTTCCACTTCAATCATGTGAGAATGAAACTTAGCTTGCTTGTTATCCAGGGCTATGTAGATCCTTGGTACATTTCTTCCCATGTCTTCAACTATCGCAACTTGCTATACATTGTGAATAGTCATCACTTTTTCACCTCTATGAGGGAAATCTCTATGCATGTGGTCTCCCCCACAACCCCAACATTGAGTAGGTGTTTTCCTTGGTCTTTTCCCCATTGTCTCGATCATTCTAGGCTCCTTGGGAGTTGGTTTTCCCTAAGAAGTATTTCTAAAAAATGGTGTCTTAGTCCCCTTTTTTCTTTGTTCTCTCTTGTTTTTCTTCTTGCCTTCCAAATCCTTTTGGAAATTCGGTCTTCCCCTTTTCTAATCATGGAGAAATTTAGCTCGGCTTATGGTTTCCTCCAATGTCTTGGGGTCATCATATTGTATCTTGTCAATGATAAATGATGGCAACCCACTCAGGTACCTCTAAATTTCAACTTGCTCATCCTTGATAAATGAAACATATTTCAACAACTCCAAGAATATTATTTCATACTCATATTTCCATACTCCCAAGTTTGAGTTCAAATAACTCCTTCATTTTCTTGTCATAATATTGCTAGGTTAAGTATTTTTTTTTAAAATACCTTTTAAACTCCCTACAAGTAACCTTCTTCTCATCAATGTGTTTCACTTGCACGAATTGATCCCACCACATCGATGCCTTTCCATTTAGTTGATAGATGGAAATTCTCCCTTCTACCTGCACAGATTAATTATGCAATTGGAAGTACTTCCTCAAGCCTAACATCAAGGTCTCTACATATTCATCCTTCTTGTACTCATCATCAAAGGTAGGAGGCTTGATCTTATTCATTTCTCCATGTAGCTCGTCCACCCCAATCCTTCTCTTATTCTTTATGATAGGATAGGGACTTGATCCATTTCACGCTTTCCTAAATTAATGCTTTGGTGAGTGATGGTAATGACTATCAACACTTCTTGTTTTTCTTCTATCATCATGAGACCTGCAACTTCTTGACTTGCTTGACTCTATCTCCTTATCCATTTTCTTTTCTATTATGTCCAATATTTTCATCGTCTTGATATTGAAGTCATCATGTTTCTCCTTAGCTTTCATAAGACTCTCATTATCATATTTATAGCTTTGGACATCCTTTTGCAGTCCCTTTATGGTTTCTACCAAGTTTATGCGCTCCTCCTTGCCTTCTTTATGCTTATTGTATTTTGTACTATCAATAACCATACCAATATACAAACCCCTGAATTCATCATCATGGTTGTAAGTTCGCTATGCATCTTCCATTCTTTTGAATATCTGTGTTGATTCTGTCCTGATCTAATCATTGTTAATTCTGCAAAATGTGCAGTCAATAAAATTTGTTAGATGAATTCATGCAACAACTTCATGAAAACTCTACACCATTTTGTCATAATCCTTTCTTATGATTTCTTGGATTATTTTAACGTCTTAATTCAAAATTTGTGGGTGAATAATTGGACTCCCATGTCCAAAAATTTCCCATCAACTTCTCCCTTGCACAATTCTGAGTCTTGCGTAGTAAATTATGGTCATTTGGAATTCACCAAAATAACCTTTTACTCTTTCTTTCTTCTTTATGAAGCTTGTGCCTGCATTGGTATTCAACACATACTAATGCATGATGTCAATATTTAACATATACACCACGTATCAATATTAAGCATGCACCACCAGTTTTGCTCTGTGCAACCCCATATTTTTAGTGTGCACACTTGTGTATCATTATTTTTTGCGCATTCCCAACGCCACACCCCACACTGTCAAATTTAGTGTGCATGCTTTCACATTCTTATTTTATGCACACCATGGTCGCACTGTAATTCCAAATTCGGCCACTTACTAGTCTGAATTTTTCCTTAAGTAGATATTCGGCCCATGCAGGCTTAGTGTTGAAACTGGAGATCTGATACCAATCTGTAATGTACCCAACCTCCTAGTTGGGTACTATTACCACATTGTTGTTTTTTTTCTTCATATGAGATATGATCGATATATTATTACAATGATGAGTGTTCCATATATAGGGAATATATGGTGACCATCCATGAAAGGATGCATCCCTTGGATAGTCAATAATTATTTTTTATTATCATTTACTTATTATATGTAGTATTTAATATTCAATAATTATATTATTAATTATTAATCTTAGAGAATGTATTCCTGATGTTTTCCAAACATCAAAACTCTCTCTCAACGAGGGATCCATTCTGCATCATGCCAAGATTGTCTCTAAAGTATACAAACTTCACCCTAGACTCGTGAAACTTGTCAGTTAGTCTTGGTAGACGTCTCTTTCCCACCTGAACTGAGGATAAACTCCTTCTGCAACTCTCCCTTTTGATCCAATTGACTCTCTCTAAGATCAGTCTCACTCTGGGTCCGCATGTAATAGCATATAACACCTTGAGTCTTTATCATTCCTTGTCAAATCACCATGACTAGGAAAAACACCACACCAAGATATTTCACCACAGGTACACACCTATGAGTGAATGTCATCTTGATACTAATTGGCACATGGAAATCACTTCAAGCACCTCGAGTCCATATTATTCCTTGTCATGATCAAGGAAGGACTACACCTGGGCCCATTTACCACAAGTGCACCTTTATGATAAATGTATCCTATCTCCCTTGTTCTGCAACCCAATCTAGGAGAAGGTACACCCTATGTTGAAACATCAACACTCCCTCTTAGCTAGGGAGGCATATTTTCACAGTAGTACACAACTACTATCCAGTGGTACACAACCACTGCTAGTAGAACATAACTACTATCTAGTGACACACAGTCACTACTAGTGGTACACAACCACTGTAGTAGTACACAACTATTGCCCAAAGATACACAGTCTCCGACAGTGGCACACAACCATTGTAGTAGTACACAACTACTGTCTAGAGACACACAATATCCACCAGTGGTACACAACCATTGTAGTAGCAAAAGGTCTGTAACACATGACACTCCCATATGGAATTCTAGAGGCTACTCCATCTAGAAACACTGGGGTCAACTCCCCATAGTGTGTGACGTCAAGGTAAACTCCTTTGAAATGTGTTCATGTGCTCTCCACAAGGGAAATTGGGCTATAATCCCAAACCCACTTATCCCTTCTCGGATAAGTGTCCCACTTAGCCCTTCTCGAATAAGTGTCCTCCCAGATCAACTGAACTCAGTTCATAGAGGAGTACGATCTGGAGAATGTCTGTCACACATGGCACTCCCATGTGGAATTCTATAGGCTACTCCCTCTAGAAACACTAGGGTCAACTCCCCATAGTGTGTGACGTCAAGGTAAACTCCCTTGACATGTCCTCATGTGCTCTCCACAAGGGATGTTGGGATATCCCTTCTCGGATAAGTGTCCTCACAGATCAACACACTTATCTCTTCTCGGATAAGCCCAAACCCACTTATCCCTTCTCAGATAAGTGTCCCACTTATCCCTTCTTAGATAAGTGTCCTTATAGATCAACTCAACTTAGTCACATAGGAGTACGATCTAGAGAATGTCTTAGGAAGCTGCAAACATCAACACTCCCTCTCAGCGAGGGAGGCATTATTTTCATATGACAAGTCTGTAATGAAAGTACTCGAACTTCATCCTGGTTTGATAAAAACATCAACAACTTGCTCATATGTAGGAAGGTACTGCACCGATACTTTCTTCCTCTGCACCATGTCTTAGAATAACAGTGGAATCCAACACATGTCCAAATAAATATACAAGGAGCTTGCAAAGTCACACTGCCTCATGGACTGCCACACTCAATGCAATGTACTCTTCTTATACGATGCTCAAGGCCATATAAGTATGTTTCCTACTACACCAGAAAACCATGGAAGATCCCAGAGTGAAGAAACACCTAGAAGTGCTCTTCTTGTCTATTGTGCTCCCTGCCCAATCAAAGTCAGTATATCCCTGCAATCTCATGTCAATATTGGAAGTATATCTCAAACCATGTCCAATTGTGCCTCGCAGGTTTCTCAACACATGCTTCACATCAATCCAGTGTGTCTGTCTCTGCTGACTCATAAACTGGCTAAGTGTACTCACTGCATAACAAATATCTGGTCTAGTGTTAACCAGATACATCAATTATCCAATCAGTTGTATGTACATAGTCAGATCAATTTCGTGAGAATCAGAAGAAGACACACTTAGTTTCTTCATATTCGTCACCATTGGTGTAGCCACAGGCTTCAAGTTCAACATACCAAACTTCTTCAATATCTTAATTGTGTACATCCCCTAACTCAAGAATATCTCATCATTTCTCTTCCACACCTCTAGTCCCAAGAAGTATTGCATCATACCAAGGTACTTCATCTCAAACTTAGAGGCCAACACATACTTCCATTCAACAATAAGTCTCTCTTTACGGGTGAGGAATAAATCATCAACGTAGAGGACAAAAATCAAGGACTCACCATTAATAGTCTTGTAGTATAGTCTAGGATCGAAAAAAATTCCGTTGAAGACCAAAATCATCAGGTGTCCATCAATCCTCGCATACCAAGATCGAGGTGGCTATTTGAGTCCATAAAAGTCCTTCTTCAACCTACACACATGAGACTCCTTCTCATGTATCACGAAACCATTTGGTTGCTCGATGTATACTTCTTCCTCAATCTCTCCATTTAGAAAGGTTGTCTTTACATCCATCTGATGTACTCTCCAACCCATGGATGTTGCAGGGGTAATAATCATGTGGATAGAAGTGTATTGAGCAATAGGAGAAAATGTCTCCTCATAATCCATTCCCTCCACCTGAGAGAATCCTTTAGCAACACATCTCATTTTTTGCCTCTCGGTGATCCCATCAATTGTGTGTTTGATCTATTTGGAAGTCACTACAAAATTCCCCTCGGGTCTTAGAACAATATCCCGCACATCATTCTTCATGATGGACTGATACTCCTCCATCATGACATCTCTCCATACTGGATGAATAGTTTCCTCCTCATAATAGGAAGGCTCAAAATGAATGATGTAGCTCATAGCTGCAACATAACAAGAATATATTTGAGGCATACTTCTCACTCAGAAGGTACCATGAGGAGTTGCATGTCCTTCTTCCTCCTGCAAAGTATGACGATCCCATGCAGGTCTCTTTAGACCTATTGCAATATCTTTGGAAACATTAACTGGAGCTATAGGATCAACGGGACCAATTTGATCAATAGGCTCAATTGTCTCCCTCTGAAAGGAAATGTCATCTTGGACCATATTTGACATATATAGGTTTCCTCATGAAACCAATGTCTAAGACATATTGAGGTTCCCTCATGGAACTAATGTATCACAAGGAATATCGAGGTTTTCTTGTGAAACCAATTTCTTGGTTCCTTCATCTCACCATCTGAGGCACGTTAAGATGAAGTCTATGTTCCCCCCTACTAGTCAACATAGGATCCTCCAGGGAGATTGTATCATGATGTTTCCTCAAACATCAAAACTCCCTCTAGAGTTGGAAGTGACTCCTCTGTCTTTTCTCCCTCTGACACAG
>SNQJ01S0141868.1:63307-75622 GCA_010110895.2 Picea sitchensis | reverse complement strand
GTGCTCCCATTATGCTCATCTGCACTGTGGTTCCCTGGGTTTGAACACTTTTCCAGCCACGTTCCACTTGGTCATTCTTTCCCACTTAGTACCATTCCCCAATGGAAATCCATTTTCATTCAGTGCCACTTTTCAAGTGAGAGAGTATTCCAATTTCTCTACATTGGCATCATGCTTCCACTATGAACTTTGATATCAGAAGTGGATTTCTTTCACTAAGTACTTTTAGACAATTAGATAAGTCATATCTAACAAATACTTCCCTGGAAATCCTATGATTGACACATAGATATTATTCACACACCACCTCTTAAGCTCTTTGTTTTCTTCCACATCAAGCTTGCAACTATCTATACATCTCTACCTTCAAGGCTATGGAGCCTTACTTTTCCTTTCTATGCCCAATAATGACATTATTCACCTGCTAGCTTCATGTACCATGTGAGGATTCTTTATTTTGTAGTACATCAACCAACTTCTGTAAGAAATGTCATGCCTCCATGACCCTAACATCTAATCTTATTCTTAAATTGATCTGGTTATACCTCTAATCCTTACAAACCTGCAAGAAGCCATCTTGTTAGAACTATACATATCATACAAAAATTGTTGATTAAATTTACAAGTACCTTTCCTGTTTAATTCATGAAAAACAAATTACATCAATCTTCATATTATAGCAGATCCCTGTTATTCTCCTCTAAATCCTCTGAATAATCTTTCCAATGACTGTACTCTTTCCCCAATCGGATATCAGAGCTTAAAGCTAGGGCTACCTGAAAAACCACTTTCATCCCCCTTAGTTGATATAGAAAATCGAGAACTGTAGAGGTTCTTCCTCAAACCAAGTTCCATGTGACCACAGCTCGAAACCGCAGGCTTAATCACCCTTTAGTGCCCTTCTCTGTCTTTTTCTACACAGGATCTTGCGCAAACACGAAGTCTGAGGGGTGGTTTACTTCTAGGCCCTTTTTACCTCAGCATGAGACCAGTGTTGGGACAAAGTCCTTCGGACTTCGGCCTTCGGCTATTTTCCCCTGTCAAATTTTGTTTTCCCTCGAAGTTGCACTTCGTCGAAGCCTTTAATAACTCCACTAGAAAAAACAGATGGTCAAGATTTAATATCCCGCCGAATGGATAGTCCTTCCCTCATTTGGAGGATTCAACGCGATCAACAGATACGAATTAATCAAGTGTTGAGATGGACGACGCTCAACCAATTTGGAAATTCGGTGCTCCAGGGTATTTCCATTCCCAAGTCTTCCACTTCCCCAGAGTGGAAATAATCCAAAGTACTTACCTCTACTCCCTCTGCTCGATCCAACGGTCACAAGAACTCCCAGAGGGTCTTAGATCAATGGATCGTGTGAATTCGCTACTCCGAGACTTTGGGACATTTCAAATCTTGAGTCACTCAACTCCCTGGACTAATATTTTTCGAAGTGCTTACACCATCCTTCCACTGCTTGATCTAACGGTTGAGAAAGGTCCTGAAGGGATATTAGATCGATGAAGTGCATGCCTTTGTGACTTCGGGCTTCAACACATTTCACTGGTAGAAACTTGGAAACCCCTGGAGTACCAAGTCTTCGGACTACGATATCTATTGTCATGTGTCTTCTGAAATCAATGGTCGATATGTAATTCTTCCTTCAAGCCTTCGGGATTTCTTGACCCAATGCAAAATGTCACATATTTTTCCTCCGTAGTGCCCAGTATCCGGACTGCACAATCTGTCGCCATGTGGAGAAATCCTACAAGCAAACACGTGGCCCAATCAGGTGGGTGACATGTGTCATGTTCTAACTGGCATTTCAATATTCCACAGGTTCAAAACTCACTGACACATGGCACACATCCCATGTGTCCACATCATCCTAGGTGACATCCACGAGCCACGTCACTTCAGAATATTTTATGCTTGGATTTCTCAAATATCCCGAACTATGAATTCCTGAACTACTTAACCTTTCAGGGTCCACATCACCTCCAAGTGATGTCATCATGCCCCACCACTTCGGCTCTTCGAACTTCAGAACTTCAAGCTTCAGGAGTTTCCACACTAGAACACTCCAATTCTCCTGAGCTCTGAATTCTCAAATTGACCAATCTGTCGACATGTGTCTCTTGCTTGAAGATCAATGACCATGAGTGATTGTGGAGACTCAACTCGCTCACTCTTTAATTTCCTTTTCAATCACCGCAAAGAGAATATGCTCATATGTAGTGGGATCGATATCCACCGTTGATCAGTTTATCTAGCAAGATCAACGATCCTGATTTATTGTGGGATCACAACTTGCGGAAACGTTAATTTTATTCTCAATCCCCGCACTGCCTCCCCACCGTCAATTTCTCTCCAATGAGATCTGACGGTTGTGACTTAACCTCTTCTTCACCTTCATCGGATGTCCCTTTTTCACCTGCTCTCCAATCAAACAATCTCGAATCTCTCTTGATCCCATAGTGGCGATCACTCCCGAATTCGAAAGGGACTATCACGATCCTTTGATCCCTTACAAAGGATCTCTGACGTTCTAGCTTCTGTGCGGACTCTACAACGCCATTCCTCTTAAGATTTTCAACTTCAAGGTTGTAAAATGATCTCAACCACGAGACTTTGACCAACAGACCCAGCCCATACCAGCCTGGTGTTTCAACCAGAAGCTTTGATACCAAACTGTAATATAGCTAGCCACCCACAGGTGGATCTATGCCACTATATCCGGCTGCAACACACCCAGCCACCATCATGCGAGGAACGCTGCAGTCCCAAGACTTAGTTTTTGAATCTTATATCAAAATCAAAGGACTATTCATGAATGTTAGGGGCATGAAAACCACATGCATAAGACAAGATCCATGCCACAACATAAAAGAGATAAACAATGTTCCATGCACAACAAATAGCCAGCAGACATGCACATTAAAAATAAATATATCAGAGATAATTAAATACATAGCGGAAATAAACATTACATAGAGAACACAAAGAACACTTATCTTTGCAAGTAAACATTCACCAACTAGCTGCAGACCAAGGACGTTCCTCCCAACCATAGACATTGTTGTTCATTTACTCTCAACAACAGGTCACCCCTGAGCTAGGGCTATGAATCCATAAGGACAGATCCTAGGCCAATTCTAAATGCACAATAGTTGGCTAAGTATCTTTTAGGTTTCCCAACCTCACAATAAATCCTAATTGCTAGCTATATTTCCCCCTCAGCCTACACAACCCCAAGAAATGAACACCTTTCTCTGCCATCTAGTCCTTGTGGTTGCTCCATTTCTCTCCAGGGCTCCAATGCTACTGGTAAGGAAATCTCCCTACTGGAAACTCCGAGGACTCTCAGCTTTGGAAAGTTTCATCCGAACTATCATCAATATCATAACTAATAGGCCTCTCAACCCTCAATCTATCACAGGCTTTTTAGCACTCACAAAAATTTAGGTGCACCAGCTCTCGTCTACCCAGCCTGCACAACCCCAAGAGAATGGACACCCTTCTCTGCCACGTAGTCCCTCAGGCTATCCATCTCCTTCCAAGGCTCCAGTGCTTCTGGTTAAGAATCTCCCTGCCGGGACTCTCAGGACTTGCAACTGTGGACACATTCTATCTAAACTACCATCAAGTTCATGCACATAGGAATTTATTCCCTCCTGGAATGATCAATAATTATTACAGCCATTCATCAATGGCTCTCCTCTTCATGCCATTCATTTCCATGCTCATCCCAAGAGCATATGAACTAGCAACAATGAGTGAAGAGGAAAGAATAACAAGGGAACGAAATGAACCAGGGGAAGAAGATGAAGAAGACCCAAATCAACCCCCAAGGGATGTTTAAATCACATGAAGATAAGAGCGACATGGCCTCCCTCCCAAGAATCTCATGTAACTCCTTTTCTCCATAAAATCAATTATGGGTCAAATAAAATAATAATAAAAAGACTTATCCCCTCACGCCACCTCTCTCATGGAATCATAGCCCCCTATCTCTTTTTTCCTTGTCAGTATTGCAGCCAGTGGTGTATTTTATTATATGAAGTTTTACATTTCCTAGGCATTCTGGCCCCTTTTCAACTTTACCGTCTCACCAACCTAAGTCATATTTACATAATACATTATAGTTCATAAGGGTTAGAACTAGGATTTTATAGGCCCAAAAGAACATCACAAAATTCAAGGGGAGAAACATCACACAATACCTCATCTTTGGATGGATTGATGTTGTATGATAGGAGACATTGTTAGCTGACACGAAGATCACTTCCTTGATAGAGCCATCCAATGGTATAGGGATGTGGGTATGGCGTTGTCCGCAGGTCTAGGCACTTGACAACCTATGATGAGGTGTGGTTGTTCTATATAACACTATCAATGATGAAGTTGAGTGGAGTGCCTTTCACCGACATCTATGAATGAAAGAGACACTTGCCTTCCTCAGGATCATCAGGTTCACCAAGATGGATCTTGGTGGTAGAAACAGTGGCATTGGGTTCCACGTCAATGATATATCTCCCCTTCTTTGGTTATGAATCATAGTTAGAACCCGCATCTGATTCATAGGCTTTTAATTCAGCCAATAATGACTACTTTGAGTGATAATTAGAAATGTTATGCCAGGGTATCTTATGGAAGTCGCACCACTTTTCGGTATCTTTCTTCATCTTCCCATTATCCTTATTTTCTTGCAACTTGGACTGGTTTTCATGAGGTTTACCATATTTGTTATATTCTTCGTTCTGTGGGTTAGGGATTCCCTTTCCATCCTTCTATTGTGATGGGTTCTAAGACCCAAACCTCCATGTGTTTTGTTTAAGCTTCTGCTCAATTTTGACAACATATCGACAGGCCACGACCAAGGAAGAGATGTTCAAAAAATCCATTTCTATATGGATGTATCTATGCAGATCGTCACGTTAATTGAGCACTAGATGTAACTCATAATTTTTTATACCCATCTTGGTGCGCAAGGTATGGAAGACATTGGTGAACTCTGGAACTGTTTGGTCTCTTTCCTGTCATAGTGGGGTCCATCTTGTATACAAGTCATCATAACTTCCAATATGGTAGTATTGGTCCTTAATTCCATCCCTGAAGGAATACCAAGTGGTTGCAACCTCAAATAATATCTATCCTTCTGTTTCATTTTCCTCACAAATGGTCTCCCACCAATCTTTGACATGGGGGAGGGCCCTGAGGAGTGAAAATATAGGCTTTTCTCTATCGAAAAAGTTGTGGATAGAAAAATACCCTTCTAAAAGGTTTAACCATTTATCTACAACATTTTCATCTATTTGACCTTCAAATATAGGAATATCAAAATTTATTTGTACCTTCAAGATGGTGGTTCTTCTTCTTGAGGTGGATGTGCTGCTTGTTGACAATTGTCGAAGGATTTATGTGAAGTTGTCCATCATCTCAATCCTTTGTTGCTCAAGGTCTTCCTCGAGCAACATTTTGAAAGGATCTTCAGTCCCTTCGTATTTATTTTCTTGGACCATGGGTGGTTTATTGGGCATGCAATAGAATTTTTCCTCAAGAGAAACAAGCTCCAGACCCAAATCTCTATACCCTGACCGCGTCAGGGACATGCATTAAAAAATGACAAGGAGCAGACCACTCTGATACCACTGAACTAGTTTTATGAGTGGAATGAAATGAAACCATAGATTTATAATGTTAACATAGAGACACATTGAAAAATAATAGAGATACAGTAAAACTTGATTTCTTCTACATAAGATATATGCTGAAAACTGTAAAATGCAGACTGAAAACAAGCTTGTTAGAATGGTGGCAGCTTATCTTTGAGAAGAGATGTGACAGCTATACTCATTCAAAAGAAGATGAGAAATATGAGGCTCTAAAGGCCTTTTTACAATAAATATGAATGCCAAAACACTATAAATCCAAATACCTAACCCTAGGAGATGAAGCGCCAAAAGTCATGTGGGACCCGTTGGGGTAAGTTAGTACGTTAACTTCCTAGGGTCATAAATTTTTCATACAATCTTCGTTTAGGGTGCATAATAGCTCATTGGAAAGGTATTGATGAGGATATTCATTTAGGGGGTTCAATGAGAGCCTTCGACTATTATTGGGGTTCCCAATAGTGAAAAAACGTCGTTTAGGCCCTCAAATTGGCCCCAAAAGTTAAAAACTGCTAAAAATAGTAAATTGCCAAAATTGCCAAAAAAAAATTAAGCCAGTTGGAAAAGGTGGGTGGCCACCGATATCCACCTGGATCAATAATATTGGTAATAAATTCAAAAAAATTGTTATGGAGTTCGACAACTTTGAAATTAGAATTATGGTGATTAAACCATCAAGATTATACATGGTAAATTAAATAGGGAATAATATGCCAAGTTGTAAATATCGACAATAGTTCCACCTATTTTCATAGATAAAAGCAGTGAAATAATGTCAAGTAAGAAAAGGGAGTTGTATTGCACTAATACACTAAACATACTTGAGCGTGAGAATCAAGAGTTTCAATGGTTGTGGGCGCACAACTACTACAAGGCTCTTTCTCTGGTTGAGAAAAAGAGGATTCTGATTTGGACTCCATGCATATACCTAGCTAGTTGTGTTCCATAAGTAACAAATTTTAGAGAGATTTTTCAATGGTGTTCAGATAAGCTCAACTCTGAGAAAAGGATAATTCAACTTCAAGGAAAATGACCCATTTCTTTAACTCCTTTAGTATTTTCCAAAATGCTATGACTTCCTACATCCACTAAGTGGTTTAAAGGAAAAGAGAATAATGAACTTATGAAATAACATAAAGGAAGAGAAACGTTTCTTAGCAATTATTCGGTCGACTTAGGAAGTAACCCTAATTTTTCTAATATTGAGGTAAATTCATTAAAATGCCCATACATGGAATTTTCTTGGTTATTTTCTCATATTATTGGTATGAAATCTACTGCATTTGTACCAAGAAATATTGTATATTTCCTTCATTTTTCCTTGCATGAAAATGCCATCATATAATGGGGCAACATTATTTTTACTAAAGTTTAATTTTTGTCAAGTAATTTGAAAAAGACCCAAAAACTCTATATGACATCTTACCTCATTTTCTCCATTGCTTACTGTCATATATTTGAGGACTTGCCAAGGGAAAGGAAAATTGATTTCAATATGGAACTAATTTAAGCCTAGTATTCAACCTTATATAGAAACAAATGTTAGTATAAATTTTACCCAGTTCACAAAAATTTCATTTCAGAGTTCAAAAAATTGGTGTTTGTTTTTCAGACTATTGAGGATTTTAGCATTGTCAGGTTATTTAGGGGTGAAGATAAGCATTTAATTCTCCCATTTTATGTATCATTTAATCTTTTTCTTGAGGAAATGCACAGAAAATATAAAACCTGGGCCTAGTTCTTTAATGAGGAGAGAAAAAAGAAGTTCATACCCCTACCTTGAAAAATTGGGGAAATCATTGTAAATAATATAACCCATTGGATGAACTTGCAATCCATGTTTACCAACTTGGATTAAAAGAAGTCAAACTTGTTGAGGGTTTTGACCTAAATTGTATGCTCACTGCACATATGGAATTAGTTGGTTATTGTTCATATTTAACTGAAGTTGAGAAATTAAAAGGAGGTGGAGATAATTTAGATCTCCCTGAAACTATGGCTAACCAATCTTTAAATAGCATGGAAGAATTGATTAGTACCGATGAAGGTTATCAACATCATAGCAGAGAAGTAGCAGATAGAAACCCTAATTCACCAACTATTTCCTAAGAGTGTACCCCATCAAGAATAAAGCATAGGATCAACAGTATTAAGATGAGAAAAAATTATTCGAAATCTCAAACGATGATACGATAAGGACCCACCAAGGAAAATTCCTCATAACTCTCATATCATTCATACTTTTTTTAAGAGAAAAAGAAATGCATAGAAAATAGGGTTAACCATACATGAAATCCAAGAAATATCGTGATCTATGGATGTCAACGCTTATTGAACAACTGAGTTGGTTTGAGAATAGACTCATAGAAACCAAACAAATCATTAAATCCCTAGTCACCCAAGAACTAGATACTTTTGAATAGGAATATGTAACTTTGCACCATGTGGCCTACAATCGATTGTTCAAAAAATTATTACTTGAAAACGTTGATACGAAACATAAAAGGTCATCATAGAAATGGAAATCAATAATTTATTTCATTGGAGTTGCACCATTGATAAATGCACAATTCCACATTGCAACTGGAGAATCCTTGAAGCAATCTGTCAATACTATGGAAAAGGAAAATTTATAATTAAAACCAAGATAAACAAATTAGAAGCAACTTTAATACCAGGGCCTATATATACAAAGGCCCTAAATACAATTCAACCAACAATTGTCCTAGAATACATCTTGGAGAGAAATAATAAATGAAAAGGCTCATCAATCTTGTTGCAAGAAACAAGAAAATATGTTGGATATGCAATGCATAAAATGATAGAATTGATTTAAGAAATTTGGGATCTTTCTTAGAGTATTTACAACTCTTCGACAAGAATTACAAATTTTAAAGAATATATTTATAAAGATATGGAGAATGATGAAGGATTCTACAGGGACGTTGTGTGTACTTTCTTGGCCAAAGTTTCAAGATTAAGTGATTCCCATGGAAGAGAGAAGGAACTTTGTTCAAATGTTTAGATGAAACAAATCAATGCATGTTGGCCGAAGAGGATAAAACTTTTTAGAGAAATGATAAGCGAATTAAATGCTTTAAAAAATAAAATAGGTGATTTATTATTTAAGTTTTTTTATCTCACAAAATAAATTGATGGCCCAAATATATTAATGGATATAAATCTCTCATCCAAAGAAACATCAATAGAACAACTTAATGTATTAAAAGTATCCTGGGAAAATGAGTTCACCAAAACTTTGTAGTTCTCGGAAGAACAAGTCAAAATATGTATAGTCAATTGTATCAATAGAAATGATGAAGTGGATGTCACATTGCATCAATTGGGTATGGAATTAAATGCTTTAAAAAATAAAATAGGTGATTTATTATTTAAGGTTTTTTATCTCACAAAATAAATTGATGGCCCTAATATATTAATGGATATTAATCTCTCATCCAAAGAAACATCAATAGAACAACTTAATGTATTAAAAGTATCTTGGGAAAATGAGTTCACCAAAACTTTATAGTTCTCGGAAGAACAAGTCAAAAGATGGATAGTCAATTGTATCAATATAAATGATGAAGTGGACATCACATTGCATCAATCGGGTATGGAATTGAGACAATTGGAAAATGAATTGTTCAATATTAAGGCAAGGAATGAGATCACGGTGGCCCCCTTAAGGGAATATATTGAAGAATGGTTAAGAAGAACATTAATCAAAATCATCGAGTCATAACAACAAGAAATGGTTGCAGAAATTATGCCACCCCAACCATAAAAGGAATCTACAAAGTGGCACCTACAAGAAAGTGAAAGGTTATGGATAATTCCCATCACAGTCAGTCAAATGACAACTTTGTTCCTCCCTTTTAGTCCATTTCTTCTACAATCATTTGTTACATTTCCTTCCATTTCTTAGTAATCTATGAAACCTGGGATGATATTTGATTGTTTTTCTTCTTTATTCCAATTATTTTCACTTCATGGTCCATGGGAGCCACATCCAAGTCCTCTTTGAAGGAAAAACACAAAACTTTACTCTTCAAACATTTAATCTTTATATTAAAGACTTATATTATTTTTTCAGGTTCCAAGCGAACTATTTTCGGATATTACATTATTGTAATATCAAAGGCTTTGATTCAAGAATTATATTTCAAATGTGTATCTATCATAATATTTTTTATGTCTAATGAAATGATCATTTAATTTTTTCTACCATATGCGGTTCATATTTTCTTGTCTCCTTTATGTGGAAATGTTTCTTTGTCTTGATGAATACTGTGATGGCAGTTTCAATGTTTTCATTATCATACTCAGTTGGTTTTTGAATTCTGTAAGATATTGTATATAATTTATTTTTATAAGAGACCTGGTCCAAATTTAAGGTATTCTCTGCATGTAAATATTTATTTTAAATAATCCTTGTCCTTCTCGAGCCTTGTTTATATTTTTTCATACAATTTATATATAGAGGAGTGCCACCTCTTAAAAAACACATGGGGATTTCATCCTCATGAGATTGAATTTAAGACCATGAAACAATATCTCAAATCAAATGTTTTGGTGACTCCACTGTGGAGATAAAAATGATGGTTTCGTAGACTAGACTCTTAATGACTCAAAAACACCTTAATCAAACAAATTTACAAATTGGTCATAGAAATCAAGAAATTGTTATGCCTCAATTATACAACTTGATAATAACAACAAAAATAACTTGATCATAGCTCGAAAGATCATGGGAGGTCCTTTCTCAGGAGGATGAAAGAGAAATAGTATTGAGACAAAGAATAAGGGTTTTAATCCAAGAAAAAGATGGAATCTTATAGAGGTCCACTAAAACTAAGCAAGAGTAAGAAAATTCAATTTCCTGAAGTTGTTGAAAGTTCTATAACAAAGATAAAAAAAAAAAAACCTAACTATGGGGGACAGAAAAGAAATAAATGATCCAGCATACACTACTGACCCTTCCTCAAGGAGTGTTGGAAATATTTTCAGGAGATGGAGTTATGGATCCAAAGAGACACATGGATAAAATCTTATTTATTTGTGATATCCATCTAATTGAGCCTGGTGATGTGATGGTGAGAGTCATTTTTCAAACCTTAATTGGGACAACTTATGAATGGTACCCTTCTCTCCTAGCCCAAAAAATCATATCATTTGATGACATAGAGAATATGTTCATGACTATGTGTGCATATCTTGTGTCATATCATACATTTCTCACTCAATTCACTCAAATCCATCTTAAAAAGGGAGAAATAATAAGAGATTTTAATTTGCAATTTTTTAAGACCTTGAATCAAATTATGCAAGAACATAGACCAAATGACCCTATTATTTTGGGGTTTTATAAGAATGAAATGCCTCCAAATGTAAAATATGTCATTAGGTATTCATAAATAAATGATATATATGGAGCCATTTAAAATGAAACATAAATGGAAGAATTTAGGTTGGAGGTCAATGTTGATCCAGAGATCATTCTTGGAAAGTTCCAAATACAAATGAATATTCTATCTATATCACATCAAGGATTGTCTACATCAACAAATATAAAAAATATAGGAATTGGTAGAGGAATCCTCCAAGGGATTAGCCCTAATGTCAGTAATGATCTAGTGGTTGCTCAAGAGACTGTATAGAGAATAAAAATTTCTCAAATGAACATAACTATTAGGTAGATGTAGAATGAGATAAGAAGGTTAAAAAGGGGTGAAACATTTGTTCCTATCACAAAGAAACATATAATTATGAAGGGAAAACTAAAACACTATACAATAAGAGTTTGTGAACTCGTGGATTCCTTCAATTCTTTCAATATATCTTATATCTCTAGAGAAAAGAATAAAAAAAATAGACGCATTCGTACTGACTACAACTCTTTTCAATATAGAATATTCCCAGGCTCACAAAACTTTTGATGTAAATAAAATTTTCTTACCTTCAATACCAGATAACCAAGAGTATTTACAAGTATTTGAAAATGATAAGCATGTTGTAAATTTTTTCACTCGTGATGATACCATGATTTCTAATGATTTAGAAGAAGATTAAAATCCTTAGAAGGAGGTGCATGATGAGAATATTAAACTTCCTCCAAAAATTTGTGTCAGTTTGGAATCCATTTTCACAATAGATGACCAAACACATATTCCAGGTCCATTTCAAGAACCAGCTATAAAGAAGGTCCGAGAAACAAAAAAGATAAACATTGGCACTCTTGATTCTCCAAAATACATAAATTTGGGTATCAATTTTACTAGTAAAGATATTGATTAATACAACCATGTTTTCAAAGAATTTCAATACATATTTCCATGGATTTATGAAGACTTGAAATATTATAATAATCTAATGTTTCATCAAATAATACCTATGAAAGAGGGAGTGAAACCATTTAAGAAAAAACTAAGGATGATCAATCCCAAAATAAACCCTCTAGTGAAGATAGAAATTGAGAAACCAAAAACGGTTGATATAATTTCATTTATTATACATTTGGAATGAATTTCAAATCAAGTGGTGGTAAGAAATAAGAGTGATGAAATACACCTTTGTGATAATTTTAGATATCTTAATTGAGCGAGCATAAAAGTCAATTACCCACTACCTAATATGGAAATATTTTTTCAGCAA
>SNQJ01S0141868.1:49017-63297 GCA_010110895.2 Picea sitchensis | reverse complement strand
CATATCATTTGATGACATAGAGAATATGTTCATGACTATGTGTGCATATCTTGTGTCATATCATACATTTCTCACTCAATTCACTCAAATCCATCTTAAAAAGGGAGAAATAATAAGAGATTTTAATTTGCAATTTTTTAAGACCTTGAATCAAATTATGCAAGAACATAGACCAAATGACCCTATTATTTTGGGGTTTTATAAGAATGAAATGCCTCCAAATGTAAAATATGTCATTAGGTATTCATAAATAAATGATATATATGGAGCCATTTAAAATGAAACATAAATGGAAGAATTTAGGTTGGAGGTCAATGTTGATCCAGAGATCATTCTTGGAAAGTTCCAAATACAAATGAATATTCTATCTATATCACATCAAGGATTGTCTACATCAACAAATATAAAAAATATAGGAATTGGTAGAGGAATCCTCCAAGGGATTAGCCCTAATGTCAGTAATGATCTAGTGGTTGCTCAAGAGACTGTATAGAGAATAAAAATTTCTCAAATGAACATAACTATTAGGTAGATGTAGAATGAGATAAGAAGGTTAAAAAGGGGTGAAACATTTGTTCCTATCACAAAGAAACATATAATTATGAAGGGAAAACTAAAACACTATACAATAAGAGTTTGTGAACTCGTGGATTCCTTCAATTCTTTCAATATATCTTATATCTCTAGAGAAAAGAATAAAAAAAATAGACGCATTCGTACTGACTACAACTCTTTTCAATATAGAATATTCCCAGGCTCACAAAACTTTTGATGTAAATAAAATTTTCTTACCTTCAATACCAGATAACCAAGAGTATTTACAAGTATTTGAAAATGATAAGCATGTTGTAAATTTTTTCACTCGTGATGATACCATGATTTCTAATGATTTAGAAGAAGATTAAAATCCTTAGAAGGAGGTGCATGATGAGAATATTAAACTTCCTCCAAAAATTTGTGTCAGTTTGGAATCCATTTTCACAATAGATGACCAAACACATATTCCAGGTCCATTTCAAGAACCAGCTATAAAGAAGGTCCGAGAAACAAAAAAGATAAACATTGGCACTCTTGATTCTCCAAAATACATAAATTTGGGTATCAATTTTACTAGTAAAGATATTGATTAATACAACCATGTTTTCAAAGAATTTCAATACATATTTCCATGGATTTATGAAGACTTGAAATATTATAATAATCTAATGTTTCATCAAATAATACCTATGAAAGAGGGAGTGAAACCATTTAAGAAAAAACTAAGGATGATCAATCCCAAAATAAACCCTCTAGTGAAGATAGAAATTGAGAAACCAAAAACGGTTGATATAATTTCATTTATTATACATTTGGAATGAATTTCAAATCAAGTGGTGGTAAGAAATAAGAGTGATGAAATACACCTTTGTGATAATTTTAGATATCTTAATTGAGCGAGCATAAAAGTCAATTACCCACTACCTAATATGGAAATATTTTTTCAGCAATTCATCGGTTCTACATTAATGTCTAAGTTAGATGGTATTTAAGGATATAACCATGTCCTTGTAGAAGAAGAAGATAGACCAAAAACAAATTTTGTAACACTATTGAAAAATGAAGGTGCAAAGTTCCAAAGAGAAATGGATCACACCTTAAAAGACTTCATTGGAAAATTTATGGCTGATTACCAAGATGACCTAACTATCTATTCAAAATTGAGAGAAATACCTATCAAGCATCTCGAAAACGTTTTTGAAATATGTAGAAAATATGCCATATCATTGAATCCCAAAAAATGTTTGTTTTATATAACAAAAAGTAATTTGTTAGGCCATGTTGTAAGAAAAGAAGGAGTGTGTATTAATCCAGAAAGAGTCAAAGCAATAAATGACCTAAACCCTTCAACATAAAAACAAAGTGCAATCCTTCTCTGGAAATATAAACTGTATTCGACATTTTATCTCTGATTATGCTACCATTGTCAAGCTAGTAAACAAGTTGCTAAAGAAGGATCAGAAGTTTGAATGGACACCAAAAATTCAGATGGAAATCATAGAAATTAAGCAAGCCATTACTACAACCCTTCTGCTTGTTAGCCAAAATTTTGATAAAGAATTCATATTGTATTCATTCAATTTAGATAAAAACAGCGCTTATATCCTTACTCAGAAAAATCAGAAGCAAGAAGAACTCCCAATTTCTTTCAAGAGTAAAACTTTACATGATTATGAATTGAATTACTTAATCATAGAAACAAATCCCTTTCTTTAGTTAAGGCAATTACGCATTTCAAAAAATACATTCTATCAAATCGCCTCATTGCTTATGTTCCACACTCACGACTTAAAATACTACTTAATCAACAACTTAGAGAAGGAATATGGGAAACTTTGTTGGCCAAAATTCAAGAATATGATCTAGAAATTAAACCTTTGAAAGTTTTCAAAGGGAAGGGGTTGTGAAAATTCATGACTGGGATTGAAGCTGTAGAAATTTCCACTCTCAATGGTTTTAATGTGGTTGTAAAATGAACACACTTGGATAACTCATACTGGTATAAATATATAATCTTCTATATAAAATTTGGTCAGTTCCCTGTTGAAATGTCTTCTAAATAAAGAAGAAATTTAAAATAAAATAAAAACATTATGTTGCAGTATCAAGAGTATTGTTCAAATGAAATTTTCATTGTGTATCATTAAGATGTATGGATCATTCAAAATCGAGAGAAGTACTTCAAGAATTTCAAAATGGTGTTTGTGGAGGACATTTATCACAAGTTGTGGTATCCCAAAAAATCATTCGAGATGGTCATTATTGGCTAAACATGTTCAAATATTCTTATGATTTTGTTCCAAAATGCATACCATGTCAAACTTTCTCAGGAAAAATGGAAAGAGCAACAATTCCATTATCGTTAGCAATAGTGGAGAAACCATTTTCTCAATGGGGTTTAGATGTGATTGATCCAATAAAACCTAAATACATTAAACACCACTCTTATATCATTAATGCAACATATTTCTTTACAAAGTTGCAAGAAGAACTGGCAATAAGAAATGAATATTTAGAGCAATTAATTTAACTTTTAAAGGATTTTTTTGTGTTTAGGTTTGGTGTACCGGAAAAATATATAACAAACAATTGATCAATTTTTATTGGATCAAAATTCATAAACTTATATGGATAATATGGAATCATCATGGGTCATTCATCTAATTATTACCCATAGGGAAATGGTTGGTAGAATCAACAAATAAATGTTGATTCAAATTATTGAGAACACTATAAAAGTCAACCACAAAAATTGGCATAATCAGTTGATAGATGCACTTTGGTAAAGTCATCTTACTCCAAATTGTAGTACTATATATTCCCCATATAATTTAGTGTATGGGGAAGAAGCAATTTTATCGTTCCATTTGGAGTTGAATGCCTTAACACTTGTGAGAGATGTTGAAGAAAAAGAAGGATAGTTAACAATGCAAAAAAGATATAACATGCTTCTATAGCTAGAATAATATAGGGAACAAGCAATACTGGCAATTAATAAGATACAATAGGAAGTCAAGAAATATTTTGTTAACAATACTACTTCAAAGGATTTTCAATGGGATCAATTATTTTTGTTGTCGAATAAAGCAGAAGAGAAACCATCATTCCACATAAAATTTGAAGCTTTATGGATTGGTCCATATCAAATTGAAAAATACATTGGTTATAATTCATACTTGCCGAAGGATAAGAAGATAACAATTCAACTGTTTCCTATAAACAAGAAACATATCAAACATTTTTTCTATTGAAATCCCTTTGTCAAAAAATTGTGTATTGTCACTCTTGGTACTCCTTTGTACATATCCTTTTATTTTTCTCTCTGATTTTCCTTTTTGACTCCATTCTTAGAGTTTTTATTTTTAGTAACCCACAGGGGGTCATTGTCACGTAGTTGGAGCCAGATGTTGATCAACATTTGTGATCAATATATTGGTCCACATACATCTCTTTAATTTCTTCCTTCTTTCTTTTCTTTTCTTCTAGGATCTCCTTACATAGTATTTTCTTTTTCCTTTAAAATATTTCCCATACTTAACCATTTTTTAATTATGCGGGAGTAGAAATGCATGAGTAGAAAAATACCCATATAAATATGTCCTTAGTTCCATAGAACCTGAATCATGCTTCCTACTATATGCACCTCTTACTTTCGTGGTCCCCAAATGCACCGCTTGACTTTTCCTTAACCATTTTTCTTGAAATGCAGATGTGGGATGACTAACCATCCAATTAACTTTTCCTCAAGTCTCTAGTCCCACATACCCTCCAAACCACATTTCCATGTTCTACAAAATACACCTCCTATCTCCGTGATCCACAAAATGACCATCTCCTAGTCAATTTTTCTTACTTTCTATGTGGGCCATTCTCATTTTTGTTTTCATTCTCATACACTTGCACGCCTACATGTCTGCCATCCTACAATCATGTAACACACCCAGGCTTAGACCTGTTGGGCTATGCCACACATAAAATCTTGCATAACTTCATAAGTTGTAACATCCCCAAACGACCCAGGCTGGGACCATATCACTCCACAAAAACAATAATTTCATCTTTGTCAATAAATACAAATTTCAATAGAAAAATATACATTCTCATAATTCATGTGGAAATAATAGTAACATATAAATTGACACACAATTGATACTTATCTTTTATAGAAGACCACCAACTCTGTTTAGACCTTCCACGATCCTCCCATCCTTAGACCACATTGCTCATAACTCTTAGTAGTGGGTCACCCCCAAGCTCAGACTAAAATCCACTCAGGTAAAGGGATTCCTAGCTAGGATGAGACAAATCAAACAAGAGGAAGGATCTCGTTCCAGGAGCCAACTCAAAATAACAACCTACAGTCTCTCATTCCCCACAATGTTGTCCCACCCCAGGAAGTGTGCCCCTTCTCTACTCAATAGTCCTTTGGCTGCCCCACTTTCCTTCCAAGGCATTAGCAATAGGCCATACAGAAAATATCAGAGCACTATAGTTGTAGTTGGGATCCCTCAGGAAATCAATTCCCAACAACTCTCTCACCTGGAGAGAGTTTCTCAGAGGCCTGAAAACCTACCTCTTCAATCCCACGGGCCTAGATAATTACACTCTGACTGTCACAATCTACCTTACAGTTTGTTATACAAACCCAATACCTTAACACAATATTTGTAACCATACTTATTCCTTACTTTCATGAGTGGCTTCCATGTATTTATATTTTGTAGTTGAAAGTGCCACTACAACCTATCTTTTTCTCATCCAACTGATTGGTCCTCCAAACAAGTTAAACACATACCTGCTTGTAGAGCTCCTATGATCCAGATATCCAACCTAGTATGCATCCACAAATCCATGTATGTCCAACACTCTGTCTAATCCTGGTCTTCCTTGGTAGCACAATCCATAGCTAGTAGTGCCATGCAAATACCTGAAAACCCCTTTTACTATTGACCAATGCTCCTTCCCTGGTTTTGACATATACCTGCTCAAAACTCCCAGTGCAATTGCAATGTATGGTCTAGTACATACCATTGCATACATCAAACTTCCAACTACACTTGCATATGGAACATGAGACATGTCCTCCTCCTCTTCGTGGGTCTTGGGACACTGATCCTTAGATAACTTTACACCAACATGAATAGGGACATTAACCGATTTACATTCCTACATATTAAACCTCTACAAAATTGTATCTACATATTTTATTTGATTTAACTAGAGTTTCCTCTTTTTCCGATATCTTTTTATTTCCATGCCCAAAATGAAATTTGTAGAACCGATATCCTTCATGTCAAATTTAGAGAACAAATGATTTTTCACATCCTGGATAATCTCCTTGTTGTTTCCTATCAAAAACATGTCATCCACATACAAGACCAAATAAATCAATGATCACCAATTAATTTAAAATACACGCAATGATCCTCTTTGCTTCTTATGAATCCAAGTCCCAACATATAAGTATAAAAAAAATTCTACCACATCATGGTGATTGTTTTAAACCATATAGGAACTTTTTCAGCGTGAATACTAGCTCCTTCTTTCCCTTCATAGAAAAACCTTCTAGTTGCTTCATTATCTTCATTGTTTACAATATAATATACATATTAGATCCCACAACATCCAAACCCCCAATCCATTGAACCAGATTAATAAAAAACTCTAAAGCCTTAACCTATATTGGAAAAAACCATATATCTAAATAAAGCCAAAAAAAAGGCAAAAAACCACAAAAAAAATTGAGAGCCCCACGCTCCCCCCCCCCAACCCTCGAGGATTCCATATTAGTGTACAATACATGGGACCAATCTTGCAAAGAATATAAGACATACCCAACAAGATATATGACTCCATCCTACAATCAAAACTTTATAAATAAGGTGTCACTTTGACTAACATGTCAAATTTTCTAAATCTACTAATACTTCATTAACCCACCTACCCTAATGCGACGAGATAATATCAACACTTGAACTGGATCGACCTAGTGCTTGACACCTCTATCAGAGGTGCTTTCTTGAGAATTCATTTTCACTAATAATGGACTTTATCACTCTTTATAAAGTTATAGTGTCATTTGTTTTGGCCTTGGAGAATTTTCTCTCCAGCATACAACAAGGCCCTATAACCTGGACTATTGTTTGAGTTTTTTAAAAGAAAATGAAGATATCTCTTTCTAAATTGTGTTTCTTTTAGTGGATATTAATTACTTAACAAGGGGTGTGGATTGAAACTCTGATGATGTTTACAAACTCAATACAATTGAAATAAATAAATATATAGACTAATGAGCATGCATATTTATACTTTTCTTTTTAATGAAGTAATGCAAATATTGAAACTAGTCTAATTTCTAAAGAAGATGAATAGATCTATCGAACCTTTTCAATGCAATCCATGTTTTCCTGAAAAATTATTAGAATGCACTTTACAAAACAACAATAACTTGGAAATGTAAATCTTAAGTAACTTCTTCATAAAATTTCTAACAAAGAGAAATATTTTTGTATTTTCTTTTACAATTAATTTGAATTTTCATAAGACGACAAACAATTTAGAGAAACTTAGGATTCCTAGTAAAGGATAATAAAACTTCTCAGTCATATAGAGACCCTAAGATTGATAAGGCATATTTCAAGTTTGTAACAAATTTTGTAACCACCTAGAGGATAGTCTCATGGGATTCTAAAGAGAAACCTATGACCTAGTCACAACTTACAAGAGTGACACCCATGGTATTAAAAAATTGCTTGTGACTTTCCTTCCTACAACTAGTGAGTGACCATGATTCTTATTGATATCAGTGATGAGGGAGAGTTAGAGGAGGATAAATATTTTGAATGAAAAACTAGAAATATAAACTTTTTTCACTCTTACTATAACAAGGATAATCTAACAAATGAAGAAACCAAACCAAGCTTCTAAATTGGAAATTTTTCAAAAAAATACAACGCAAATAGAAAGAATTCAAATAATTCTCCTAAGTGGAGTCTCCATTTTTTTAGTAGTATTTATTCTTACACTAAATTCAATCCCCCATTGAGTGGGATAGTCTCAGTGATAGATAAATAAATAGACAACTACTTACGTTTCCCTAAGGTTCATTTTATAATTTAAATGAAAAGAGAAGGAACAAGATTAATACCACTTAACCATTCTTTATCCTTGACCTCATGAGAAACTTGGTTGATCCAATTCCAACACTATAATATTTTGTAAATCTACACACAATCAAGAAAATAGAACCTTTCTCAATTCTAACTTAGCAATTTAAATGGATAATAAAAATTGCAAAACATAGAACCCTAGTTGATCTTCGAGACAATCAATCTCCTACTAATTCTATCATTCACACATAATAATATTTAACAAATTCAAAAGAACTACGGTGGTAGTGGGCGAGGTGGGAGGGTAGGTAGGGGTATAGGATATTTATATTATTTATTTAAAAATATAACAACAAGTATACTTGAACCTTGCTACAACACCTTCTTCACGACAGTCTGGGTCATTTTGTCCTCAACCACATGTACTGGTTGAGATCATTTCATGTTTTCTGGTTTTCCTTCCACATTTTGTCTTCCCAACTTCTTTCTTTCAATTTATTTTCCCTCTTCTATGCCTCCCCTTATTTCCCTTTATCTTTTATCCTTTCTTATCTCCCTTTCTAGTCACTATACTTAGTCATATTTCAGTTATTAGTGGGTTCCCAGGTTGGCGTACCTTCATCTCCATCCACCTTCTCATGTCATAAGTCTGCTACTACACTTAGCCATTTTTTTAATTGTGTGGGTTCACGGGCTCAAGCCCTCATCCTCCATGTTTTGTGACCTTCACTTTGCACCCCAGGTTTCGTGATCTACATTTTGACCATCAACCTTGTTATGCATGCATAGATCCAAAGTATTTTATTCATTTTTCATGCAGTATGACCGACCACCTTTCTACACTTAGTATATTTGTTATCATCCATGACTGTGGGTTCACGACTTCCTGGATTGGCGGGTTCATGAAAAACTTCATATTCAAACTTTCTTTTGTTCATCCCCGCCATTTTATTTCTTTTCCAAATATGCATTAAGTATTGTTTAATGCTAACAAATGTTGTGTAGGCTCTGAAAAGATCATCATTAATGGTGAAAGGCTCAAGGAATTACTCATTAAATTTCATTAAACCTTCATTTTCCAAGGGATTAAATTATCATTATCTCTCCGAAAAAAAATATTTGAGGTTATTATCCAGCTGAAGAAATAGTCATGTCAACCTATGGTAGCATTAACTAGACAACATTTTTGTGGTGATACTCTTAATATATTTGGTCATAAAGACCAAAACTTCCAGTGGTCAAGATAATATTCATATTATTCCTCTCCTCCTACACATAAAGATGTAATTTAGGCATCTGGAATCACTCATGATGGGTGTATTCCTGATTTTTTCTATTATAAAGAACATGTTACATGGTTTGTGGACAAGTATGTTCCAATTCAAATAATTATACAGCTCCAGGATCATTTTCATTTTCTCTTTCACCTCAAGTTTTTTGCAAGATGTTAAAGCTGCCAGAGCCAACTCTTACTTTCAAAGGTGAATATTGTAGATAATTATTGAAGATACATAATAATGGGATTGACCTCCTCCTTGAATATTTAAATAATTATGCATGTATCCCATCAGGATTAACTAGAATCCAGGTTGAGTCCTTTAAAAACCTTTATCGAGAAATTGCATGGCTATTTACCAGGTTGACAGGTCTGGAAAACACTACTTCTATCTCTCGCATGATTGTATATATTATGTATTTTACAGTGCAAGAACAAGCCATTTTTTATTGGGGAAAAATCATTTATATTGAAATCTCGTCCCAGTTATCACACTATAAAAAGGACAAAAAATTTGTTATGGCCTCTTATTTGATATTTTCTATTGTGTATTGTTGTCAATTCCAAAACTTAACTATATGTAAGAGGGTGAATTGTGAAACCAATCCAGTTGCCTTTTGGTATTAGAAACTATGGATAAATAAGACCCCTATGTTTTTATATTAAGTTTATAAAAAACAAATTCCATTCTTCAGAAGGTTGTTGTTGGAGAAAACACTTCAAGGATATCTGACCAAGCTACCATATTTTTACAGGGAAAAAAAAGGAACAATAGAACAAATGGAGAATCATAGTGTCATAAGTATATTTTCCTCGAAAGAGAATCCTTATTTTCTCCTATATCATGTATCTGACAAACTATTTATTACAGGCATATCAATGAAATATAACTTTTTTCTACACTTTTTCCATGAAAAAAAGAAAAATCGATTTATTCCCTTTTCATGGAATATTCGAGAGTTCATGTTTAGAAATATAAATAAAATTGAAGAATTTGCAAATCATTTCAACAATGTGAATTTAAAGTATGTTGAAAAATCAAAGGTTTTGATCTGAACAGAATATTTGTGGGACACATGTTTTGAGTGGCTTTTAGTAACTCTTTGATTCAGACTATCTTGAATGAAGAAGAATATGGTAACATCCAAAGAACTCATGTACGCAATGTTGGTGATCTAGAAACATTACTTAGCAGTAATAATTTTTATAAGAAAAGGGGAAAAGGTCCCAGTGAAAGAAGTGCTCAATATCTAGTTGTTAATCCCAATAATACTACATCGAGGAGAAATTCTCCAATGACCCACCCATTCAAAAAGGTTCTTAACAGTAGTTCCAGTGGAGGGGGAGAGAAGAATCCTCCCCCTGCAATAATTGAGAGTTCACACAAGCTCCCTGTGAGAAAGAAAAGGAAAAATTTAGTGCAAGAGGAATACGATAATCTTATAGAAAATGACATCCAAAGATTTTATTTGGAGGATATGGAACTAGAATTAGATATTGAGAAAATATTTCCTTCAATAGAACAACCGAAAAATATTGCTCAACAAAATTCTTTATTGGAAGCCGTTGGAATGAGACCTTTACTAAAGAAAAATCCTTCACTTTTTAAAGTGTTGTTTTTGATAAAGAGTCTAAAAAGTTGATTGTAGAAAGAAGTGACCAGAAGAATAAAAATGGAAAGTCTCACTTAGAGGTCTACCTGAAGGATATGCGATCATCCCGGATTTCCAAAATCCATAGGGCAACTAGGGATGCGCTTGATGATTCTATTGATGGTTTAGAAGCTGAAAATGAAAAATTAAAGGAGAGGATCAGAGAATTGGAAACTTCCTTGATGTCTCTTCCAACCTTGGAATGTTCTTTGACAATGGTTGAACCAACTACACCAAGTATTAATTTAAAAGGATCTTCTAGTTTTCTCATAGTGGTCCGAAGTTATGTAGAGAAAAACATTAAAAAGCGAATGTCATTGATAATAGAAGCATGGGAGGTATCAAAAAATATTGTTTCTTTCTATTCAAGGGCACATTATTTTGATGAGTATCTCCAAGATTATTTAAAGAATGAATAAGGGTTCTACATAAATGTTTTTTTCTCATTTGGGATAAAAGTCTCAAACATGACATAATTAAAAAAGGAGAGAAGAGGATTTGCCTTATCCTATTGAAATTAAACATTTGAATGCCCATTGGAAAGAAAATATCAAGAATTTGAATAACATTGTCCAAGCATGCAATGAATCCATAGTAAAAAGAGAAGAATTATTCCAAAGACTCATAGAGATAGATCTGGAAGGAAGCACTAATGAGGTAGAATATCTTAAGTTAATTATCAATTTAATGTTTATGACAAAGAAACAATTTGATGAACAAGTAGAGATATTGAAGGGATTATCAGATGAGAAATTTTATGGCGTAATTGAATATAGTGAAGAAGAGATAGATAATTGGTTGGTTGATTATTCTATGAAAAATCAAGATATTGAGGAGGAAACACATGTCATTTCTCATGACTAAATATATTTGGAAGGAGAATTATTTGATATCAAAATCAAGCATGGAATAAATCTTGCACCAATGAAAAATTACATTGAAGATTGGTTTTAAAAGGAAATTGATAAATTAACTAAATAAGGCCAAGAAGTAGTAGCTGAGACGGTTCCTATAACCATCAATGAGGAAAATAAAAGGACAACAGAAAGTAAGAAAAAAAGGAGAGAGACCATCATAGTAAGTTTATGATGATCACATCTTGCTTTCTTTATTAGTTTTTCATATACTTGCTCCGCTTCTTTGACTATGAAGTTTTAACTGAAATCTAATAAGTCCTTCCCGTCTTCTTTCAAGGTCTTGCTACTCTGTCATCGCCCACCATATTCTCTCCATATATTACTCATTTTTTATATTTTATTTATGGTCCATGGGATCCCCAATCCCATTCCTAATTAAAAACACATTTGAATTTCAAATCTTTGTAAATCCCAAGAGAACTATTTAGGTATCAATTTTGACAATGCTTTCTAACTCTGAGTTTTGAGTATAAAATATTTGAGATTGATCTATCATTTTCTTTATTTTAGATCCACATGTGTTTACTCTATTAAAGTTCTCTTATGCATGCAGACCATTTGTTTTTATGTGATCAGAAATATCTAGTTTAACTACGATGGATGTGAGGAAATTTTGCTTATATTTTTCAAATATGTGATGTGTGAGGTTCTTGGTCATCTCTCAGGAACTCTCTTTAAAAAGAAAACATTTTATTTTTTTGCAACATTTATATTTCTTTGAATACCATGACGAACTTTCTCAAAGTCCTATATTATTTTTAAAATCTAGAATTCCAAGAATATCTTGAAATAGAGAGGAGTACCACCTCTATAAAAACACAAGGGTATTTGTATGCCCGCGAGGTTTTCATTTTGGTCCTAATAAATTCAAGCGTCAACATTTTTGGAAACCATACTGGGGATCAAATGAAAATTTGAAATATGGTTTACCATCTTTTGAAAGATACATGACTTTTCCCTAGGTTGATCAACCCCACCTAGAAATTGGATTGAATAACCAACAAAGAATCTTGCTTCAGCTTTATGATTTGGTAATAACGACAACCGAGACTAGGAAAGAATTGGAAAGATCTTGGAAAACATTGGTCCAAGAAGAATAAAAATAAATCCTTCGTAAATAGACGAGAGGCAAGTGAAAATACCAAAGAAATGAATTTTAAGATCGAAGAGAAAAAGAACAAGGTTGGAATTGAAGTTGGATGAATACAAGGGACTTATTACCAGAAGTAAAAGAAATAAAATTTTTATTTTAAGAAGTGGAAAACATATTCCTAAAATATCTCCAGACATGGAAGAAAAAAATGAATAACCATGAGAAGAACCATGAAGAGAACCTCATGAAGAAAGATAAGGAGGTGGAGGAGGTGGTGGAATAATCAAGAAGACCTAATATTTAGAAACTGAAGAAAATTAAGAGATACCTTCTTAAATCTTCGAGGTGAGAAACATGACCTATCTTTTATCCCTAAGGGTACTTTGAAATACTTTTCAGGACACAGAACAATTGATGCCAAAAGACACCTTAATCTATTTCTTGATGTTTGTGATTTTCATCGTGTTGAATATAACGATGTGATGGTAAGTTTATTTCTTCAAACCTTATCGGGACAAGCCTATGAATGTTATACAATGTTACCCACTAGGTCCATTGGTTCATTTAACAACTTTGAAGCCATGTTCCTAACTATGTTCACTCCCCTAGTTGCATATCATACCCTTCTCACTAATTTAACCCAGATTGGTTTGAGGAAGAATGAAAGAATACAAGATTTTAATCTCAAGTTTAATAAAACTCTGAGTAATAATATAGAAGATAAAATACCTAATGACCCAGTGATACTTGTTTGTTATAAGAATGTGATTCCCCCAAATGTAAAATATCCTATCAGAACATCCTAGATGGATTATGATGTGAGTGGGAAATCCTGCTTATAGACTTAGCATTTAAGGGCTCTAATCATGCATGCAAAAATGACCATTTAAAGGCATCTACTTTTTCCTATTCTCCCAACACAAAACCTCACATTCATGAAATACAAAGGTGAAAACAAGATTAGGTAATTGTACCTTAAATCCTTCGTTTGATGTTGATCCCTTCACTTTCACTCACTCCTTGACTGCAAGCCTCCTCCCAAAGCTGACCTGCATTCACACATGGGCAAATAGAGAGCTGCAAACATGCATTTCATATACTAATTGATGGGTTAGATGTGACAATATCATAAAATAAATACACAATTTGAACACATGATATGGTGGGATGAAAAAAGTATTCCTTTTTGTATTAATCTTCACAAGAGTAAAATTAAAATATGTGGCCGGTACTACTCCTTGAACCTAGTCCTGGGCTCCTCTTCACAATGCACCAACTACTCAACCTCATAATACAATTGCAGGAAATTGGGGCAAAGGGGGGAATAAATTTGGGCAGAGTTTCTATGCTCTTCTTCTTCTTCTTTTTAAATGGGACCCCTACCCCTTCTTTTATAGGTAGTTATCTAGTTGAATGATGGGCCATAGGCAGTCAAACGGTTTTAGCAATTTCCTGAAACTCTGTTTCCCGCCTGCAACTTTCCATTTTTCGTTCTTTTGTGTTAAGAACCAAACATCAAATAGCATAGAAAAACCTCAAGAAAAGTACTCAATGCCTTGAAAAAGAGATAATTTCAGATAATAAGCCTCTTCGAGGGGGCAACCTCCTTTTACCCCTCTTAAATGTTCAAGTAAAAGATGATTCAAAATGAAAATGTCTCCTTGGTATATATAGGAGACTAGGAGGTATAATTACA
>SNQJ01S0141868.1:24246-44094 GCA_010110895.2 Picea sitchensis | reverse complement strand
AACCTCCTTGCACCTCTGCAAGATTTGATGATCCTCGAAACTTCACGAAATCTCCTCAGAAGATTTTGACCGTCCGTTCTTCCTTGGTTAATCCACGAAATGAAAAAGGGTATCTCTCCACGAGATTCCTTCGCCACTTCTCCAACCTGCGACTTCTCTTCCCGATTTCAAGTCACACTTGTCTACGTTGAATCTTCAGCGACTCAGAGGTCTATCCCTCCTGAGATTTTCCTCGATTTCTTTAACCTCAGCGAGGTTCCTTGCACGCACTCCTTGTGGAAAATCTTGAACACTTCTAGGTGTTGAGTTCTCTTGACTCTGCGCACACCTGCAGCAGTATCCCTTCAATACTTCGCTCAGCTTCACGACTGAGATTCCTCTTAGCTTGCGCACTCCTTGCACGGTTTTTAGCAACCCACTTTCACGTCTGAGTGCTTTTGAGAACAAGAGTTTACTCTCTGAGCCTTCTGTCGACGCACTCCTTGCGGACAACTTCAACTGCACTCCTTGCAGGAATCCTTGCTCAAAAGAGAAACAATTGTAACTCACCTCACTTCCTCTCATATTTCAATCTCGACACATGAAGTCATATGCAAAACATGATAACAAATGCATAACAGGAAGAAATATTCATAAGTGGAGCATTTAACACATATACACAAAGAATAACACAACAACCATGAATCTGAATCAATTCCTTCTATTAATTCAAGATATGTACATGGGTGTTCTTCTACAGCTCTCTGTTATTCTCCTATGCTCTAAATTCTTCTAACTCTTGTTTCTTAATGTTACAATGATACAACGAGGGTGTCTATATCCCGGTTTTCCCTCTTTCTTCTGGAATTGTCTAATCTAAGAATTCAATTCTATCTACCTGCAACTACTACTATAAATGCCTCTGTCTATCTCAGACGAGAGCGTATGGCTCGAGGTCTGATTACATTTNCTGCAAGATTTGATGATCCTCGAAACTTCACGAAATCTCCTCAGAAGATTTTGACCGTCCGTTCTTCCTTGGTTAATCCACGAAATGAAAAAGGGTATCTCTCCACGAGATTCCTTCGCCACTTCTCCAACCTGCGACTTCTCTTCCCGATTTCAAGTCACACTTGTCTACGTTGAATCTTCAGCGACTCAGAGGTCTATCCCTCCTGAGATTTTCCTCGATTTCTTTAACCTCAGCGAGGTTCCTTGCACGCACTCCTTGTGGAAAATCTTGAACACTTCTAGGTGTTGAGTTCTCTTGACTCTGCGCACACCTGCAGCAGTATCCCTTCAATACTTCGCTCAGCTTCACGACTGAGATTCCTCTTAGCTTGCGCACTCCTTGCACGGTTTTTAGCAACCCACTTTCACGTCTGAGTGCTTTTGAGAACAAGAGTTTACTCTCTGAGCCTTCTGTCGACGCACTCCTTGCGGACAACTTCAACTGCACTCCTTGCAGGAATCCTTGCTCAAAAGAGAAACAATTGTAACTCACCTCACTTCCTCTCATATTTCAATCTCGACACATGAAGTCATATGCAAAACATGATAACAAATGCATAACAGGAAGAAATATTCATAAGTGGAGCATTTAACACATATACACAAAGAATAACACAACAACCATGAATCTGAATCAATTCCTTCTATTAATTCAAGATATGTACATGGGTGTTCTTCTACAGCTCTCTGTTATTCTCCTATGCTCTAAATTCTTCTAACTCTTGTTTCTTAATGTTACAATGATACAACGAGGGTGTCTATATCCCGGTTTTCCCTCTTTCTTCTGGAATTGTCTAATCTAAGAATTCAATTCTATCTACCTGCAACTACTACTATAAATGCCTCTGTCTATCTCAGACGAGAGCGTATGGCTCGAGGTCTGATTACATTTTTACCAAGGTGCTTTCATTAAATGATCTCATTTAAGTTTGGCGCGTCAACTTCAAGAGAAGATTTAAAAATTCAAAACTTGCGTTGGACGTCTTCCAGCTGTCTTCTGCTTCCACGTTGGTTTTGCTTGTCGTGAGGGATGCTCCTGCATCAATTTTACAATTTACTATGTTGATCAATATGTCGCATTATTTAAAGAATATCTTGATGTGTTCGCATGGAGTTCTGATGATTTGAAGGCATATGATAAAACAATATTTCAACAAATTATTCCCTTGAGAGAAGGGGAAAATCCTGTCAAGAAGAAGATACAGATAATGAACCCCAAATTAAAACCATTGGTAAAGGTTGAATTGGAAAAATTAAAGAAGGTTGGAATAAAATACCCCATTAGACATTGTGATTGGATTTCAAATCCTATGATAGTGAGAAAAAAGACTCGGGATATTTCGATTTTGTTACACATTATTTTAGTCACCCCGGTGATGTTTCTACATCATGTGTTCAGGCTTCCAAAAGAACCTTTCTTCATGAGAAAAGTGACTAGCTCCCTCTTCTACAAAACTTGTGTTTAGAAGGCCGTTGTAAGCCAGCCATAAGGTACAATGAGGAAATGCTTGATTTCTGCATGCTGTCATGAAACTGGCTTGTAACATTTCTGCAGGCTGCACTATATCCAGGGTGCGGCGGCGTTGGAAGACAGAGAAAAGGTCGAAGTTCATGAAAGTTATAGAAGGGATATTCTAGAATATGAGGTGGCATCCATATGGTTGGGATCCTACTTGCTTCATTGATTTGGTGGGATCATCCTAATCTCTTTAAACCATCTCTCTTTCTCCTATATAATGATGGATTTCTCATGGAAAAGGTTAAGAAAGATTAAAAAAGAAAGAGAAAGCAAGGAATTAATGAAGTAATAGGCTGAGAATTGTGTGAGGTATTCTATCTTTATTGATGCTTGAGGTCTTCATCTGTCCATCAAGTTATTGTGGATCCTCTTCATGCAAGTTTGGAGCAAGGGTGTGTGTTGGAGCAAAAGGCAACCAGAAGGGAGCCTTGCAACATCAAGGTTGTTTGGTTGTATCTTCCACTTTTAATTAATATAATACAGTGGCATGTTTCTTTCCCATAAAATCATTCTCATTTTATTACATGACTCCTTAATCACATGTGTAAGTTTTCATTGAATATATTATTGTTTCTTTCACTTTGGTTGGTTTGTGTTTCATTGTAGATCCAATATCACAAGAGCACTAGAGCGGAGCAGGGACAACAAAGATATAAGGAAGAGATATTAAAAGGTATGTCATTCATCTCTTGTTTGATAGTAAACTCAATGATTAAATCTTAGGGAAAGCATAATTTCCTGTCTCGTTTTGTTCTAGATCCAGATGGATCTAGGGAGATCCGTTTATGTCTGCATTCACCGATTTATCCAATAACAAAATTGGTGACCATACTGGGGATACAACTTGTTTTGGTTGTTTGTTGTCCATTTGTCTTAGCCTACCTCCTTTCATTTTAAACCAGTCTCTGGGTCTGTGGGGGATCCATCCAGACTCTCTGGATCTGAAAGTTCTTTTAGACTCTTTTCCCTTTTTCCAATTTTCCTTTATTTACAGGCATTTCCACACTGTATCCCATATGCAACATGAAGAAACCTTAGATAGCTGCACCCTGACCATTTATACCAGTGCAGAATCTCTGCACCCTACCCATATCTAAACTCAAAAACATCAAATTGCTGCACTATACCTTACTTATGGGTTGCGACATCTCTTGTAGAATTTTTGGATTGAGTCTTTTTGTCTTCTGAGACCCAGTTTTTCTTTGATCACCTGGGAAGAACTTTTAGTGCCAGTACTTGACTATTTTTTAAGTGTAAGACTTGTTGTTGATTGGTTTTCAGGGATTCAAAACCCTTCTTCATCATTTTACAAGTTTTTACTTCTTTCTTTTTATCAACAAGGACATAATCTCTAGATTTAAATCTGAGTGTTTGATTGATAAAAGTCTTTGATTTGATTTAAAGTTTTGGATTGCTTTACATTTTTTGGATTGCTTGTTGATTCAAAAATTATTTTCCTTTTCATTTGGGGAAAAACTTTCTTGTCATCTTCATTTTTATCTTCATTGAAAGTTTGATTTGGGTACTTGTTGAGTGTATCTATTTTCTTTGATTACTTTTCCTTCCTTCATTACATCCCTAACTTGGTTTTAGAAATGAAGAATTAGAGTCATCTATTCTTTGTAGTAATCATTCATAAGAAAAAAAATTCATTCAAATTGTTTTTACAAGAAAACAAATTGGGAAATTTCATTGGTTATGCTTGTCTGGAATTGTATTCATTTAAGAAAAAGAAATTATATTTCGTAGCTTTCATGTTTTCCGAAGAAATACTTTCTCCCTATTGTAATTAGAGTTCATCAAATTGAAACACTGCATCATTCATCTCTTCTTGCATATTATTGGGTGAAGGTATCATACAACATCAGTTTCATCTCCATCTCCCTCTTGCGTAAACAAAAACCTCTAAAATACTACATAATTTTAAAATTTATTAGTAACTTTTATTTTCTAGAAACTCTTTTACACCAACATTAGATAGGCTAGCGCTTTGGAATAGCTTATGAGGAACACTCTCCAAAGCATAAAACACATTGTAGCATCTTGTGATAGGGAGTGTTCAAATACACTTGCGATATTTTGTCCTGGGAATCCCTTCTCACACAAGGGTCAAACCTGAGGTCGCATTAAAGCTGGTAGAGTTACTCACCCTTCTTTGCTAGTCTTGGTGTAGATATTACGCGTATTATGGGGGTCACTTGAAGGTATACCCACAATTATGAGTGGAATCCTTTAGATTTGATTTCAGTCTAGATACCCTGCCCTTGCATGTGGATCGGACTGTCGATTGTTTACCCAGACATCACTGTTGTTCTTGGTAACCTTAGTAGCCTATCTCTTTAGGGTCTTACATGAGGTGACTATGGAGGGGAAAGTATTCACGGTACCTGGAATCAACGTTGGCCAGACTCACTCGGGCTCCTTGGAGGGTATACCCACGATTATGTGTGGGAGCTTGCACCAGGGTGTAAGTCCATTAAGTAGGTCATCAACGTAATGTTTCCATCCAATCTATCCTAGCCCCTTCTTGTCTTGACTTCACAATGTTGGATTTCATCACCAACTAGTGACTTCGACATAGGAAGGTTTTTTTTCTTGGTTTTATTTCTAGATTTTATAAGCGAGTGTTGTTTGTTTCCGTAGTTGGCCATAATTATTTTCCGTAAAATATTTGGTTCGGCCAACATAGACTCTCGGTGCCTTTCACTTAAGATGCAAGGGCTACCCCCAGAAGATTCAAAATCTTATCTCCCTTTGCCTCCTAATTCACTGGAGGGATCTCCCGAGCGGAGAGAAGTCTAGGACACCGTAACCTCACAAGTGGAAGGTTCTAACTCTTTAGAAAAATTTTGAATTATTTTCGATTATCTAGAGGGTTTCTGAATTCCTCCTGGATACAAGAGATGTATTCTCCAGATGAATTCATCTGGAGAACTTGTTGTTGACACTTATGGAATACCGAATGGACCCCATATAGGCCCTGGAGTCGAGAATCCCCTTTGGTCTACTGACATATTTAGAACTCCACCTCGCATGGTGTGGGACCTTTATGACAACTTGGGGGCGGGTCCTGATACACCTATCATCTCACAACTACCAGAAACGTTGGTTACCTACACGATACCTTTAGACCATTTTGCTGGTACAATTGGCAATATCACCGTCGTTCCAGACACACAGTCAGTTGGTCCTAGATCAATTTTTTCTCTCCAAATGGCCCATTCTATTATGTTCCCACACATTACGACTATTCCTACCGGGAATGTGGTGGTTAACCAAGATCCCATTGGCACACCACTCTCATCTAGACCTAGCCCATCGCTTCCTCCTAGATATCATGCTTTGAATCCTTCCATCGTCATCCCTACCTAGGTTCCATCCAGAGTTTTTGGACTTTTTGTTCCACCTGGGTATAATGTTGCTGCTAGTTTTGTTCCTACACCTTTCCAGGTCCTCTTCGAAGGGTCTTATCCACCTTTTCCTGGGGGATCTGGCCCTAGTGGCTCCAATCCAATTGGAATCACCCATCATCCATTCACTTTTGGTTACTAGATTTCCATTGGAGGGAAATGTCACATTGGGGGGCAACATTCGCTTAGAGGACAACCTCAGGTTGGACTCTATAACCCACTATATGGACATAACACATCGGGATCACTAACCCAACTTTGGAACCTTCTTTCCCAAATAAATACATAATCATCTGGGGGGAAATAAACTCAAGTCAACTCTTTTTTACCCCCTCACTCTAGCCAGTCATATCTCGGTTCTTTGAATCCTACTTGGGGTCTAAACGTTCAGACTAGTGTCCCTTTTCAAGGGAACATTTCCAACCAACCCAACCCTATGGGCTATATGCCTCCAAATCCTCCATGGCAGAATCTGTTAGGACTCTTCACGTACATGCATACTTCTTAAGGTCCTACCAGTATACCAACGGGATGTCCTCCCCAAAGTCACCAGTATCCTTAGGTGAATAGAAAGTTACCTTTTTTAGCCACTTTGGATTTACCCGACATGTCTAGAATATTGAATGATCCTATCTTACATTCTCCCCATTTGCTCATCATACCAGCCAAATTACCATCCAACATTCCCAAGTTTGATGGTTGACCGGGAGAAGACCCAAACAATCATGCTATGAATTTCCACCTTTGGTGTTCGTCCAACTCTTTTATGGATGACTCCATTCGGTTATGACTCTTTCAACGAACTCTCACACATTCGGCTGCAAAGTGGTACATAGAATTACAACAAGTTTTTTTTAATGACTTCAACACCCTCTCCATGGATTTTCTCACACATTACCAACTACCAATCCAATACGAGACATGAACTGATATTTTAAGTTCCTTTAAACAATCCTCTACCACTCACATTTCCGATCATATTCATGAGTGGAGACGTATAAGACGCTGATCAAAATCAACCTTCCTAATCAGTTATTGGATGAATGGTTCACCAAATCATTCGTCAATAAAATATCCCATGATATTTCCATGGGTGGATTTGTCACTGAAGAGAAAGCGATTAGTTGTGCTCAGTACCTAGATATCATTTATTCCCAAACGGGCACTCTTTATGACTTGCTCCTTGACATTGCTCGCCCTTCTACCACCGCTACCTTAACAACCCCAACAACTTCTCATGTTATTGATGGTGTGATTGGAACCTTACACATTGATGCTAAATCCATGTCGGTCACTCACAACAATCCCAAATCTACTACTTCTAATGTTCAAACTGCTATGACTCCTACTCCTTCCATCAAAAAAACTTCTGAGGTTAACTCTGTTCAATCCGCCCTTGCCAGCAAAAATAAATCTAAAAAAGGAAAGGGTAAGAATCAGGAGGATAGAAATAATAATCCACAATCCGATAAACCCAAGACATAGTCTACTGATGATAAGGATAAGCGTAAACCTCGATATCCTTACCTTATATGTGGTGATGATCACTACACGAAAGATTGTCCAAGACGTGCTAAGGTCACTAAGTTCCTTCAAGGGACTGCGAAGAATTCCACACCTCTCGTTTTGTCACAACCTTTCCCTTCTCAACAACATGCCTAATTGTTCATTCATGACCAACCCTCTCCTTCCACCACTTCATATGTCCTTATGTGTACTGGTAATTCTACCAAGAACGACGTTGAAATCACCACTCGGGCCAAAGATTATTCTCCTTCAAAGGAGAAAGTTGATGATTCACCACCTTCATTGGTTCAACCGCCTCCCTCAACTTCACCTCCCAATGGTCCTATTCATATCGAATGACCGGGTCTCGATATAGTTCTCTGCCCTCCTCCAAAGGGCATTGATTGGAAGTCTTCCTTCAATCCTCACGCGTGTGCTACTCAAAACTACAACATTGTAGAAGACCTTGCGCAAGCACCCTCTGCGATGTCAGATCTCGAAGTCCTTCAAAGTTGTCCCGCTCAACAAAAGGCACTATTAAGGTCAATTGGTGGAATTGAACCCACAAATATGAATTTGATAATCTTTGACCTGGAAGACCACATTCCAAGGCTACCTCCTCAGTTAGCATTTCAAATCCAAGTTGTTGTCAAGAACAAGAATATCTATAGAACCGTTATTGACGAGGATGCCTCGACAAGTGTTATGTTAGTTACTTGTTGGAAATCCATTGGCTCTCCCCCCCTCAATGAATCACACAATACACTTAAGGATATCAATGGTTCTAGTTGTAAACCCTACGGTGTTCTTCCCTCGTTGTCTATTACATTGGAAGAAAAATCCGTCAACCTCGAGGTTGAGGTATTTGATGCACCTCTTGACTATAACCTCTTACTTGGTCGTAGCTGGATTGATTCCATTTGTGCTATCATGTCTACCCTTTTCTGCATTTTATGTTTCCCACATCAAGAAAAAGTCGTTACAGTTGACCAACTGGCATTTTTCAATTCTGATTCCCGTACTAGCAATGTACTCTTTATCTCAAAGACACCCCTTGGGTATGAGAATTTCGGTGTGGGTATTCTAAAAGATTCCACTTTAAGGGGTACCTTACCAATACCACCACCTGATGTTCCACCTCCTTTTGTCGCCTCAATCAACATGATTTCCACATGTTTCCGTGAAACCCTCGCATCTCATGACCCATGGATAGTACCCGATCCTGGTGATTATCTTTGCTATGGAGAACAAATTCCTTTAAGTCCAGTTGAATCCATTTATCAAGCCATTCAATTGGAAACCCCTCCTACTCCCTCTCTCTGTGATTCATCTCCTGATCCATTTCACGTAATATTGCCTATGGATGAGATGATCATGTCAGTTATGTCCATGGAAGACACCCCATGGGACAATGGACATCATTGCTCCATTCTCTTCCTAGAACAACACACCATACAGAGTTACAAATGGATTTTGACTCCATCAATTGTTGTTGTCATTTCCTTTGTTCTCGAGTCATCCCATGACGTGCTATATGAAGGGAATCTAATTAATATCTCACCCATCGTTCCTCTTGACATATCCATTAAACCTGGAGTCATAGAAAATGTTCACATCAGAGCCTCATGTTTCGTTGATGAGGTCATGACTTATAAAGTGATGTTTCAATAATTCTGTGACATTTTCTCTTGGAGCTATGAAGATATGTCAGGTATTGACCCCAATATCATTATGCATGAAATTAAGACCTACCCGGATGCTAAACCTATCCGACAGAGACTTCACCTAGTCCACTCTCGTAAAGTCGCTTCTATCATGCTTGAAGTCGAAAAACTTCTTAAAGATGGCTTTATCTATCCTGTGGCTTTAACCAATTGGGTCTCTAATCTAGTTCTGATCAATAGAAACAAGGCACGATCCATGTATGTGTAGATTATAGGGATATCAATAAATCTTGTTCTAAGGAAAATTATCCAACCCCCTTCATTGACCATATCATCGACGATTGTGACAGGAGAGAAATATTTTGCTTAATGGATGGTTTCTCCTTCTATAATCAGATTAATATTTTTCCCACATATCAAAACAAGATTGCTTTCATTTGTCCTGGGGGTACTTTTTTCTACTAGAAAATGCCTTTTGGTTTGAAGAACGTTGGTGTGACTTTTCAACACACCATGTCTTATGCTTTTCACGATATCAAGCACATCGTACAGTCGTATATTTATGATCTACCAGTGCATTCCATGAACCACCAAGATCACCTGGCCCATCTGTGAGCCATTTTCCTTTGTTGTTTTTATTATCGTATACGTTTTAACCCGCACAAATGTGTTTTTTGTGTGGAGTTCGATTGACTTCTAGGTTTTATTGTGTCACTTCATGGAATTAGGGTAGATCCTTTAAAGGTTGAGTCTATCCTTAATCTACCTCCTCCTTCTACACTATGTCGAGTTTGCAAGTTTGCAAGGGAAGGCAAAATGTTTGTGTCGATTCATTCCAAACTATGTCGAGTTAAAATAGGGTTTTACTCGAATGTTGAATAAAGGTTACAATTTTGTATGGGACGATACCACCAATAAATCCTTTGAAGCTTTAAAAATTTCCTTAACCCGTACACCACTTCTTTTCCCACCCGATTATAGTCAAGAATATTTCCTTTACCTCACAACTTCAGACTCTACCATTGCAATGGTTTTAGTCCAAGAAGATGATTCGCATGATGAACATGTAATTTACTATTTGAGTCAGAGTCTCAAGACCACCGAAGCCAAATACCTACATGTGGAGAAACTGGCCTTAGCAGTTGTTCAAGTTGTCCAACATTTTCGTCATTATATCTTATTACGTAAGACCACTGTCATTTTTTATTGCAACCCTATGCAACATATCCTTATGTGCTAGTTTATAGGGGGAAAGTACTCCAAATGGATAGTGATTCTCCAGGAGTTTGACTTAGAGTTTGAATGTGCTAAGTATAAGAAATCTTTGGTATTTTTCGAATTGATATGTGAGCTTCCCTCGACTGATACAAAAAATGTGGTAGAGGATTCCTTACCTGATGAATCCCTTTTTGTGATCAGTTTTGATGACATTTGGTATGGAGATATTATCATTTATCTCCAAACTCAAAATTTCTAGCCTGACCTTTCTAGTACAAACCGTCGTCGTATACAGTATCAAGCCCATCAATACATAATTCTCGGTGACACTCTTTATCTCCGTGGTGTTGACTCTCTTTTTCGACGATGTCTCACCTATGATGAGGATGAGAAATCTTTGAATGACTGCCACTCTGGAGCATGTGGTGGTCATATGTCTAGGTATGCCACTTCCCAAAAGATCTTACGAGCATGGTACTTTTGGCCTTCTTTGTTTAAAGATTGTATTACTGTCGTCCAGAAATGCCATGCTTGTCAAACATACAATAAAAAGATAAGATCTCATCCCGCTCCTTTACACCCTTTAGTTTTCATTGGTCCCTTCACAAAATGGAGCATTGACTTCATGACATGTAACCTTCACTCGGTCGGGGGGCATGGATACATCATCGTAGCTATGGATTACTTCACTAAATGGGTTGAGGGGATGCCTACATTCGATAACACCAGGAAAACTGCAACACTGTTCATATTCAATCATATCATTACTCAGTTTTGTGTCTCCCAAGCTGTCGTTACTGATAACAGTAGCCATTTTGAAATTTCATGATGTCCAAGCTTACTGAAAAGTTGGGTCTTCGGCATGAAAACTAAACCCCCTATTATCCACAGGCCAATGGCTAGGTTGAAGAGATAAACAAATTTCTTATTAGTATGCTTCGATGAATAATAGGAATTCACAAGGCAAGTTGGCACATGATGTTGTTTTTATAATTGTGGGCCTACCAGACATCCATCAAGTCTGCCACTAGGTTCACACTTTTCCAATTAGTTTATGGTATTGAAGTTGTTCTATCGATTGAATGTGAGATACCATCTTTGAAACTAGTCGTTGAAATTCTTCCAAACACCTCTGTTGAAGAGGAACATCTATTGTACATGATGCAATTAGATGAAACATGTCGTGATGCCACCCTGGTTATTGAAGCTCAGAAAAAGTGTGTCAAATCCTAATATGACAATCATGTCAAGCCACGTGTTTTCTCTGAAGGTGATTTAGATATCTTCTATGAACAAGATTGTGATTTACTTGGGGCTGGAAAATTCGAGGCTATGTGGCGAGGCCCTTACATTTTCAAATGAGTGTTGGAGAAGGGAGCTTATGAGTTAGTGTATTATTATGGAATTCCTTTGAGTGAACCCAAAAATGGGCTTTACTTGAAGAAGTACCATTCTTAGATTGTCTTTACATGAGTGCTTGTATTTTTATTGTATCATATTCTTCTGTGCTACTTTTCATATGATTTTTCGCTATTTGGTTTCGACCCCCAACTGCTTACCCTACGCTATTCTTGGTTTCCATATGTCAGTGTCTTCACTACCCTACATTGGCTTTGCCGATGGAGCTAGTCGTATTACTCAGACCCTAGCATTTGTGCTTGGGAAATCTACGCACCCACGAATGAATTAATTAGTCTACACGATGTTTTCCTCGATTGTGAAACTAACAATATCACGGATTATAGTGCAGTCATCAAATTTTTGACCGACGTTGTCTCACTTTGAATCCGTCATATTTTTGTACGAATTTATTTGCAGTTAGTAGTACTACAATTGAGTAATGTCTATGTTATCTGAAGTTCTACTTTATTAAGGGTATATTTACGAATTCACCTCTTGGAACGTGATTTTGATTACATTGAATATCAACACATTCCTAAATGTCTAAATACATTAACAGACACATTAGCTAATTATGTGTTAGACAGACATTTGAGAAATTTATAAATCCAATCACATTTTGTATATAAAGCAAGTAAGCCAGTAGAAGCCTCATGTATATATAACGATAAAAGTTTTTTTTCGTCCGAAGACCAAAATATCAAAAATGTGAAGCACATGGCTTCATATACAAAATATCATCAAGGATGTTGCTCGTGATAACACACAATTTCCCATGCTACCCTACAGAGATGTCGACTAAGAGAACTAGATATGCCCACGATATGGCACTGATAACGTCTCAGGATCTCATCGATAGAGATATCTGGGACATCTGCTATCAACCCCTCCAGGTTCTGCTCGATCACCTCATGATAAATAGCATCCAAACCTACTACCTCGACTTCCTCCCCTCATCTATGGATGGGAGATGTACTTGGAGGCCGGTGCAGTCCTACATCTGCGTTTTCAAAGAGTTCTTGATTAGTCATTAGATTAAAAAAAATAAAAAACATTTCATATTTCAAAATTTACAAAAATATTATAAAAACAAAATGTGCTTCTTACCCAAGTTCCCCCATTGAGAAACTTCAGGAAAAACCAAGTCTGGGTCGCCTATAAAGTCCAAACTGACATACGCATAATCATCTACCATCAGTAGCTGAGGCCTCAGCCAATCAAAGAACATGTCATTATATTTAATGATGGGGTCGGTCACATGCTGAGCCATGAGGTCACACCACCTCTTCATTCTTGGATATTGTGGGGCTGGTATGCCCCACTCTACCTGTAAGCACAAGTGTGGAACCCTCTCCAGGAAGAAGGACACTAAAATGGATCCATACCCGAACTATTTTAGGTCCCCTTTCTTTCACTTTGTCAATTGTTTCTTCATACTCCAAAGAACCCCATCACACCAGTTAAATACATGGGGATCCATGCACTCCATTTAATACTGGAAGTAACTCTGGAGAGCCATATGAGGAAATGTAATCGATGTCATCCATGAGATAGTGAAAAGGATAGTCCGAAGGGGTAAATTATGGACATCCCTAATGGTAACCTTGACTTTACGTCTCTCGGCCCCTGATTCACAATATCGTCGAACATACTCACTCATCGATAAACCTCCACCTCTATTACCTATAAAGGTCACATGAGATCCACGGTGAGATAATCTTGTCAAAAAATAGATATCCTCGATATATAGAGAGACTATGTGGTCTCCGACATGGAATACCTACTGATCCACATCCCACATGTGGACTAAATACTCAAGTAGCCTCAATTGGGCCCTCATGCCCTGGATCTTAAAGAACTTCAGTAGCCCACATTGTTAGAGGGCATTAACTATGCCTGGGTCATTCACGGTGAAATGATCATCGTCCTCATGTTCTCTCTCCCTCCACTCCAACATTTTGACAGTCAAAAACCTGTGTTGGAGCCACAAAGTGAAGTTAGCATCTTCATTTTTCTTTATTGGAAATTTTTATTGGCCAAACATAAATGAGAAATTTTTTAGTTGCGCCCGGTGCAGGTGATATTTTTACATAGCACAGAATCTCCGTCGATCATCCATAAGGCCGCTTATGGAAACCTATGGTTTCCGCAGGGCTCGATATAATCCACCTGCGGTGATCCCCATGCGCACCTACCCTCACGAAATCCCACTCAAAAACCATTTTTAACCAATAAAAACATAAATTAATCCATGCAAAATGAAGAGGACAAGAAGATTACATTTTTAGCGAAAGTTGTTGGTCGAATGAGTTCCCATGCCTCCTACAGTCCACAGTGGAAGTTTGAGGTGGAATAGGGTTTTTTGGACAAGTTTTGGGTAAAATGACAATGAAATGGTAAAAACTAGTTTTCACCTACATTTATTCACTTTTTACATTTTTGATTGATATTTTTATATTATTTTATTCATTTTACTTAAAACCTAAAGTTCTAATAACATTGTAAGTGTTTTTATTTTTCACAGGTGAAGAATCTAAGAACCTAAATGATGGAGCACAGGTATTTTTCTTGATTTATTTTTACGTTTGTCGCTTGTACAAATACTTTTTAGGTTTTTCAGGAAAAACCTCGAGCTTGGTCTTTGTTCATTCTCGTACTCACAAATCAATGAGAATGCAACCGAGTATACTTTTGTCATTTTTTCATACTCATCATGGTAACACGAAAAGTGAAACCTATGGAGTATCCTTTAAGCTCTTTCACACTCCGTAAAAATGAAAAGATTGCCGAGCGACCTTGTTCTTTTCATGCTCGTAAAAGTATTTGAAGAAAACATTTGATGGGCGATAATTTATCACTTTTTCAGTCTCATTAAACTAATTTACGATAAAGGAACTGAGAGAGTCCTCTTTAAGTGTTTTTCAAACTCTCTAAATATGAAAAACCCACGAGTTTTCTCTCTTTGGACTCGTTAAACAAAAATCAAAAGACCTATGTGGAACCCAACCACTCCTTCTTAGGGCTTTGTTGATGGGTCTTAAATCCCTTGATTCAACAACAGGAAAAAAACCCGCCACCGAGGCCCAATTAGACTCTACAATGTTTGATATGGAATGGTTCTCTAGATATTGCGATCCGGAGAATTTATGGATGGGATTTGTGTTTTCTTGTGAAGGTTCTCCCTTCAGGTAGGACCATTCTTTTCTATATTGACACAGCCCCTTTCCTCAACCCACAGGTCGGAAGGTCCACGTACGCAGGATCTTTTCCCTTACACTGGCCCAAAGAGCTTTCTCAATGGCTCTTTTATTTCCCTTTTGGGAAATCTGCACCCACAACTAACTTCGAGATATTCCCCCTTATACTTCGGGAGATCGAACTTCGCACTTTCACGAATCTAGTGGTCAAGCGCCTTGTCTCTCAATCTCTAAAAACCCGAAATCAATCAACGCTTGACCTTCTCTCTCTCTCTCTCTCGGATTTCTCCTTATCGCGATTTCGGGGGTAGCGATGTCAAGCAACCTGTTCCCACAATTCCCGAAACCCGATTTACCAAAACTCCAATGCGCTTGCAAGATTTGTCCTTTCAACATCCTTTCACTCCGTTGGGACTTCGGACTTCGCGATATCACAAATCCTAATGCAAAGAATTCAGAACTTCTCCCCACGAAACCCCGAAATGGCCAATGGAGTTCTACCCCATGTCAATAGTGTGCCACCTATCCACCCTGCTAATTTTGTTTCCCACACAATCCTTTCGGCCTTCGGGACTTCACGTTTCATGATTTCGTGAGTCCTGTTGCCAAAATTACGGGACTTCCACTCGCGAAAACCCGAAATAGAAGTTCACGGGTAAATCCAACGGCTCCTATGGCTTGGATCTACAACTCTACTCCTCCTGAGCTTAGAACCTTTGGGAATACTCGTCGTAACTCCCCTGATCTTTCGTGAGATCTAACAGTTCACAGGACTTCATGAATTCTCCACAGATAATTCCGACCATCCGTTCTTCCCTTGAGAACTTCTACATGAACTAAACAAAGTATCTCTCACTCTTCGGAACTTGTCCTCCTACGGTCGACGTCGCTACACATTCCTTCAAAATTCTAGGTACTCAGCCTCTTGCCTTCCTTAGACCCCTTCGAAGGTTCAAATCCTTTTGATCTTCCCACAACTTCAAGTCTTTTAGAAAATTCCTGCTCACACTCCTTGCGGAAGACCTTCAAACACCTTCAAGTGTTGACCTCCCTTTAACTCTGTGCACTCATGCAGCAACAGTCTCTCAACAAAATCATTCAAGTTACCAAACCTGAACCTCTACTCGGCCTGCGCAGACCTTGCACGGCTTCGGTGCCCAACTACACTTCTGAGAGAATGAGAACAAAGCTATCTCTCCTAATCTTTCAGAGACAAACTTCTGAACACTTTGTCGACACACTCCTTGCAGACAATTCAACTGCACTCCTTGCAGGAACTCTTGCTCAGATAGAGAAACAATTGAAACTCATTTCCCTTACTCTCTCTCTCAGATTTCAAACATTCAACAAGAAATCATTCATACATAGCATAAAAGAAATTGCATGACAGAAAGAGTAAGACATTTATGAGCATAACATTCAAAAATGCATACACAGAGAGTATATGAACACCATGAGTCTGAATCACAGCTTTCTTGTATTAATTCAGGACTTCTGTACATGGAGGTCGGCTACACAGCTCTCTGCTTCTCCTCTTCTATGCTCTATGCTCTCTTCTATTCTCTTCTTCTCTCTTCTATTCTTTTGTTCTCTTCTTTATTTTTCTATGTTACAATACACAATGAGGGTGTCAATATCCCATTTCCCTCTCTCATTCTAAAACTGTCTAATCTAGAATTAAATTCTATCTACTTGCATTAACTACCATAAATGCCTTCTACCTACTAAGGACGAGAGCGGATCGCTCAAGGTCCATTTACATTTTACAAGTGTGCCTCCACTTGATGATTTCATTAATGATTCAAGATATTTCAAAATTTGCGTTGGGCGCTTTTCCAGCCGTCCTTTATCTCCACGCTGGCTCACTTGGGATGCTCCTGCATCATACTCCCTGGCTTGAAAATTTTCATGGGCTCCTATCCATGAGCTCGTGTATGGTGTGTCCATGCCTCTAGACCTCTGCTTCATTCTCCCAGCTAGCATCTTCAACTGGATGGCCCTTCCACTTGACCAAATATTCAAAGTATTACTTCTGCCTGGTCTTCTTGCTCACTCTTTTGTCCAGTATGCGCTCCATCTGTGGCTTTTCTGCAACTGGCATATGCTTTGTCCACTGGACCTCTGGTTGTTCATTTCATGTCCCTGCTTCCTCAGCTTTATATGGTTACAAATCTGAGATATTGAATATCGGAGAAATTCTGATCCCATTGGGTAATTCAATCTCGTAAGCATTCGCCCCAAATTTCTTTAAGACCTTACATGGTCCGATTTTATTCATCTTCAGTTTATTATATGTTCCTCTCGGGAACCTTTCCTTTCTCAAATGTGCCAGAACCAAATCACCAACCTCAAATTGAAGTCATCTCTTGTGTTGATCTGCTCTGCCCTTATATTCCTGGCTCAAACTTTGCAATCGTTCCTTCACCTGGCTGTGAAATTCCTTCATTGCCTCTGTGAAATCTTCTACACTAGAGATCCTAATTGTCGTCTGTTATGAATCCCTCAACACAGAAATTCCTCTCGGTTGCATTCCATAGACAATCTGAAATGGACTCTTCCCTGTGCTTCTATTAACTGAGTCATTATAAGCAAACTCCACCTATGGTAATATGTTGTCCCACTGGCCATGGTGTTCTGTCACCAGGCTTCTCAGCAAGTTTCCCAGACTTCTATTCACCACTTTTGTCTGTCTATCCATATGAGGATGATAAGACGAACTAAATGACAAGTTAGTTCCCAGCTTCTTCCATAAGGTCCTCCAAAAGTGTCCTATGAACTTGGTGTCTCGATCTGAAACTATGCTCCTTGGTAAGCCGTGAAGTCGAATAACTTCTTTGAAAATAGATTCGCAATGTGAGTTGCGTCACTGGTATCCTGACATGGAATGAAGTGTTCCATCTTGGAAAATCTATCCACCACCACAAAGATTGAGTCAAAACCTCTTTGTGTTCTTGGCAACCCCAATATGAAATCCATGCTAACTGCATCCCACGGCCTCTCAGGTATGGGAAATGGTTGATAAAACCCTGCATTCTATTTCCTTCCCTTCGAATGCTGGCAAATTCTGCATCTGTCCATGAATCTCTTGATGTATGCTCACATTCTTGGCCAAAAATATGACTCATTCAACTTTGTGAACGTCTTGTCGTGACCAAAGTGTCCTGCTAATCCTCCATTGTGTTTCTCTTTCAGCAAATTCTCCCTCATGGATCACTTTGGAATACAAAGTTGATTACCTTTAAACAATAATCCTTCCTGGATCATGTATTCTTTCCATTGGCTTCTATCTCTGAGAATTGGATTCTCATCTTCTTCGTACGCCTCCTTAAAATATGGATCATCTCTGTACATCTCCCTGAGGTCATCAAAACCTAATGTTTTGACTTTGAACTCCTGCAATAGCAAACATTTCTTGCTCAAAGCATCAACAACTTTGTTAGAAGTACCAGAAATATGTTTAATCACAAAAGTGAAATTTTGCATATATTCAAACCATTTGACATGTCTTTGATTCAAATTTTCTTGTTGAGTCACAAACTGCAGTGCATGATTGTCACTGTATAAGACAAACTCTTTTGGGATCAAGTAATGCCTCCATTTCTTCAATGCCTGGATGATAGCATAGAACTCCTCATCATAAGTGGAGTATTTCACTTTCACTTCATTCAACTTCTCGCTGAAGTATGCTATCATCCTATCCTCTTGACTCAAGATTGCCCCTATTGCAAATCCACTTGCATCGCATTTCACTTGAAATGTCTTTTGGAAATACGACAACACCAAAATTGGTTGTTCCGTAATCTTCCTCTTCAACAAGTTAAAAATCTTCTCAGCTTCTTCTGTCCAGTGAAAAGACTTGTGTCTTTTCTTCACTATGTCCATCATTGGTGCACTAATTCCACTGAAATTCCTAATGAAATTTTGGTAGAAACTAGCCAATCTGTGAAAACTTCTCACCTCAAATATACTCTTCGGTGATGGCCAATTCTTTATCACTTCCACCTTATCTGGATCCATCCTCAACTCATCTGTAGAAATGACAAATCCCAAGTAAATGAGCTCTATCTTCATGAATGAGGATTTCTTCATGTTTATCAACAACTTCTCCTGCTGTAACCTCTCCATCACTGTAGCCAAATGTTTCAGATGCTCAGCTATTATTTTACTGAAAATCAGTATGTCATCCAGATATACGATAACAAATTTTCCGATGAACTCTCTTAGTACTTCATTCATCAACCTCATGAAGGTACTCGGTGCGTTTTTTAAGACAAATGGCATAACAAGCCATTCATACAACCCTTCATTGGTTCTGAATGTTGTCTTCCATTCATCACCTTCTCTCATACGGATTTGATGATAACCGCTTTTCAAATCAATCTTTGAAAAGAATTTTGCTCCACTCAAGCAATCCATCAGATCATCCATCCTTGGCAATGGGATTATGTACCTGATGGTTATCTTGTTAATCGCCCTTGAGTCAGTACACATCCTCCATCCTTCGTCTTTCTTCGGACTGAGTACTGTTGGAACAACACGTGGACTCAAGCTTTCCCTAACCAATCCTTTGTCCAAAAAATCCTGGACTTGCCTTTTAACCTCTTCATTCTCTTGCAGAGTCAATTTGTACGCGGCTTTGTTTGGAAAACTGGCTACTGGTATGAGATCAATATGATGATTCACACTTCTAATTGGTGGCAACGAACGAGGTAATTCTTCCACTACTATGTCAGCGAACTCTTCCAATAGTTCCTAAACCTCTTCTGGTAAATCATCCACTCTTGTGCTGGTCAAAACAATCTTCGGTTTCCTGACCACAATGGATTGCGGTTCTTCCTTCTTCTTAACTTCGTTAAGAAGTTCCTTCCCACTCATGAGAAGTACAGTGTTGCTTACTTCAGGTTTCACCTCCTTATCCCTGATTGGAAGCAACATGTGAGTCC
>SNQJ01S0141868.1:0-22932 GCA_010110895.2 Picea sitchensis | reverse complement strand
AAATGAAAATGTCTCCTTGGTATATATAGGAGACTAGGAGGTATAATTACAACTAATGGCCTAAAGATGACATAAATAAAATAACATTACTAATATAATATGCCCTAATTAAGGGGTAATGAGCCAATATTAGGGCTTAACATATCCTCACCGTGCGGGAATTGAGTCGTAAGGGAATAAAGAACCGAGTTTTAAGGCCCTTAGTTGAAGAGGCAGTCTGTCAGGCTTGTGAGAAGCTATTTCCAGGTGAAGGAGTCTGCTGGGAAGTGGTATTCTTGTAGAGAGAGTCCAGCACCAGCTACGGAGCTCTAAGACTTCCTAATCTAGCCTATTGACGAGACCCAGAGAGGGAGGTGAAGCACTGATGGACTATGCTTGTGAAGGTGTATAATCCTAGGCAGAATAGGCATGTGGGGAATGAGAGTCTGTGAGTAGTGGGCGTAAGAAGGCATCATGGGAAGAATCCTTCCGGTTATTCTATGTAGTTTTCCCTGTAACCTTAGCCTAGACTAGGATTCCTTGCCTTGGGTGGAGCTTAGTCCCAGCTCGGGGGTGACCCACTGCTGAGCATGATGAGCAGCGTGGTCTAAGGCTGGGAGGTTCGTGGAAGGCCTGCACGTAGTTGGTGGAATTACCATGGCTTCAAAGATAAGTATCAGCTTATGATTAATATTATGTTTTGCATGACTATGATGCTTATATGTATCATGTATTCTGTTGTGCATATGAATTATTGTTAATACCAAGGATTATTTATGTTAGCAGTAATCTTGTGCTTACTCTGAGTTAAATGTGTTTAATATGAATTAAATGCATGTTATTAATTAAGTATGAGAATGATGTTGTTCCACACAGTAGCATTTGCCCAGCCAGTGGGATGACGGTCGAGGACATTACAGTATGGTATCAGAGCCTAGTTTCAATGCTGAGCCTTGATGGACCGGATAAGTGGTCTTCAGACCGAGGTTTTGAGAAAAAAATGTGTCTGGAGGACTAATTTCAGACCTCAGAATGTTTCTGAGTGTCAACGGACTACTTGACCATGTTACAAAGCTCAAAAGGTGTAGCGGTATTATAAAACTACAGCCGATGTGGTATATGGCCACAGGGAAAGAGAGAAATCCACACCAGAAGTGTTGGATCAAGTAGATGAAGGTTCAGAAGGAGGGTACCAAGTCATTGGCCAGAAGTCCTTGAGAAGCAGAGTTGGACGGTCAAAATTCTTTGTGGAGAACTCGCGAAATCGTGAGGGCCGTAATATGGCTAGAATTTGCAAGGTGGTTAGTGGATGGAGAAACTCACCACCCTAGGATCCAAAATAAACGTGGGTCATTGATCATGGTTGGTTTGAACCGTTGGATCATTTCGTGAATTTAGGGATCGTGAACTTGGAGCGCAGGCCAAATTCTTGGTCACTCCAAGTCTCGAATCACAAAAGAGATTAACAAGGGTAGAATCGGATAGTGGAGCGCTTCTAGGAAGAAGTGCCAAAATACTGTGAGCCGTCGGATCCAGACAACTAGCGAGGAAGTTAGGGCTGAAGATCTTTGATAGGTGTAAGCATAGGAGAAATCTGGACCGTCAGATCAGGGGAGGCTCACAGTCGTTGATCTCATACATGAATTTCCATGTCAAAATTCAGGGATTGAAGTGACAAGAGATTTGGAGTCGCTGCATCATGAACTCCCATTTACCGAAACCCCGAAATCTCGAAACGATCTACACCATATATCATAGGAGAGGAACTTGACCATTGGATCAAGTAGATGAATAGACCGTAATTTCAGAATTTCGGCAAATGGAAGTTCGAGATGTGTAGATGCACGAACTCCTAATGCTCGAAACTCCGAAACGAAAAGTAAAAGTAGTGGGGCCCCTTGACATCACTGGGAGTGAGGTAGACCTTCTTAAAGACACCATGTGTCACTACCTTGGTGGGATACAGTTGTTCTGTGGGCCCGGAGGGTAAGGAAATCGAATTTTCAGAAGTCGAGAGTTGGAGAGGAAAGCGAGTGCGAGAACCTCTAGGACCAAAACCCCAAAACCCGAAACCCCAAAGCCTCGAAACCCCAAAGCCCCGAAATCTCGAAACCCGAAGTCTCATTTGGAGAGCCTTGTAGCACCTAGCAGTTTAGTGTTTGATCACGGCCTGTGGATGCATAGGTTGGGGACTAAGAAAATGGGGACTATCGCTGGAAATTAGAGAGCCAAACAGATCTCAGAAAATTCGTGGAATCGAAACGTTTTCGTATTCGCGTTGGTTTATGAATGTTGTAGTTTTATTAAGGGTTTAATGCCTGACAAACTTTGGTTGACCGCACATTGTGTGTGTAGAGTTCAACGAGTGTCAGGAAAGCCGCGAATCGACATTGAGTATAGAAATGGAAGAGGTGCAGATTGCCTCCAATTCAAAGAACGAAAGAGAAGGAAGGGATGTCAACTTGGGAGTCGAAGGATCGAACTCCAATGGGCACAGAAGAGAATTGGATAAGGAAGGGCATGTGATGAAAATCATTGAAAGATTGCAGAAATATGCCCAGGCTTGCCGAGTCGATAGTCGAAAGCTCATGAGGGTCAGGGATCGACAGGGTGAATTCAACTTAAAGATGTTGAAGAGCCTGGAAAGAATAGAAAGGAAATTGGAAAAGGAGAGTGACACAAGCAAAACAGGGAGTCGAAGGACCCCTGAGAGAAAAATAAGATCGAGGAGTGGTAGCAGACATCGTCGTCGCTCCCCAAAGAATTCTGATAAGGAAGCAGACAGTAGTTCAAGCCCATCCCCTACCAGAAAACACTAAAGATCTGGAGTGGATGAATTGAAAGGGGAGATGAACAATATTAAGCCTCCTACATTTGATGGAGAACATAAGAACGAGGAAGATGTTGAAACATGGTTGCTTGGCATGAGGAAATATTTCCAAATGCAAACTTATTCCTCTCATTAAGAAGCAAGAATTGCGATGTATCAACTAAAAGGAAAAGCATCCATGTGGTGGGATCAGCTTGTGTAGGTGTAGCACGTTAGAGAGAAATATGTCATATGGAAGGAATTCAAGAAGTATTTCGAGAGGAAATACCTGACTAAAAGATACTATGATAGAAAGATGAAGGAGTTCTTCGAACTCAAGCTAGGCAGCATGACCATTGATGAATACGAACAAAGGTTTTTGGAATTACTGAAGTATGTTCCATTCGTCAAAGATGAGGCTGTCAAGATTCAAAGGTATCTGAGTGGACTGCCACCTCCCATTGGTGACAAGATTCAGTATGATGATCCTAAGACTATGGAAGAAACAATAAGAAGAGCAAAATGCTTATATGAGCAGCAAAGAGAAAAGCCTACCTTTCGGAAGGCTTGGGATGAACAGAAGAAGTTTAAGAAAGAATAGTGGCAGAAGGGAAACAAACCTCCCTTTTTCAGAAATAGTCCTCAAGGACATCCATCATTTAGAGAGCCGAGAATGGCTGAAGTGGGGGAACAAAGGCCTAGATAGATGCCCATTCAATGTTGGGGTTGTAAAGAGAACCACAAGTACAGAGATTGTCCCCATAAAAATGGCAAAGCAAGAGCTGTCCATAATGTCCAACAAGATGAAATAGTGGAGGACATGGGCAGTAGAATGCCAAGGATCTATGTGGCCCTAGAAAACAAGCAAGCTGAATTTCAGTCGCACATGATTGAAGTGGAAGGTATGATTAACAACCAACCATTTATTATTTTAATTGATTCAGGGGCTAGCCATAGCTATGTAGATCCTAGGGTGGTGGAAATTTTCATTTATCAAGAAGAAAACATGAAAAGTCTTGGTTAGTGCAGTTGTCTACAGGAACCAAGAGGAAAGTCACTGAGTTGGTTAAGTCTTATCTGGTGGACATGAAGGGATTGAGCACGAAGGTTGAATTGAATATTATGCCTTTAGGCTCTTATGACTGTTTAATTGGGATGGATTGGTTGGACCAACACAATGCCCTCCTGGACTGTCGTAACAAGGAATTTACATTCCTGGATGAGGAGGGGAATTGGAAAACAGTCCAGGGAATTCCCAGAGCTATGGTTGTTAGAGAAATCTCAGCAATGTAGTTGAAAAAGTGTTACATGAAAGGTTGTCAATTGTTTGCAGCCTGTGTTGAGGAAGCATCCAGAGATGAAGTCTCAAAGATTGGAGACCATGTGGTACTAACAGAGTTTGAAGATGTATTTCAGGAGGTACCCAAACTACCTCCGAAGAGAGATATCGATTTATCTATAAATTTGATTCTTGGAGCAGCTCCAGTGTCGAAAGATCCTTATAGAATGAGTACGCCAGAGCTGAAAGAGTTGCAATTGCAGCTTGAAGAGCTTCTAAAGAAGGGGTACATTCACTCAAGAATGTCACCTTGGGGTGCCCTAGTCCTGTTTGTGAAGAAGAAGGATGGGACGTTGAGGCTGTGCATTGATTTCAGACAATTGAACAAAGTAATTGTCAAGAACAAGTATCCTCTATCGAGGATCGACGATCTTTTCGATCAGTTGAAAGGTGCGAAAATATTGTCGAAGATAGATCTCAAATCGGGATATAAATAGGTAAGAATAAAGGATGAAGACATCAACAAGAACACCTTTAGAACAAGGTATGGTCTTTACGAGTTCACAGTGGTACCATTTGGGCTGTTGAATGCACCTGTTGTTTTTATGTGCTTGATGAATGGTGTATTCAAGGACTATCTAGACAAGTTTGGCATAGTCTTCCTGGATGACATTTTGGTGTATTCCAATTCAAAGGAAGAGCATGAACAACACCTGAGGATGGTGCTACAAGTGTTGAGAGAACACCAATTGTATGCCAAGTTGAGAAAATGCTTGTTTTATTAAAGGCAGATCCATTACTTGGGGCACATTATTTTAGAAGAAGGGATCACCATGGATCCTGAGAAGGTTGAGGCCATCAGAGAGTGGTCAGGGCCAAGGAATGTGGCAGAAGTTGGATCCTTTATGGGTCTAGAGGGATATTACAGAAGGTTTATCACAGGGTTCTTAAAGATATCTCACCCTATCACTTCCTTGCAAAGGAAAGAGGAAAATTTTCAGTGGACTAAAGAGTGTGAGAAAAGTTTCCAGTGATTGAAGCAGTTGTTAACCAACGCTCCAATCTCGAGGATTGCAGATCCAAATGTGGATTTCGTGGTGTGCACATATGCTTGTAAAGAAGGGTTGGGAGGAGTTCTCAGGCAGAATGGATTTGTAATCTATTATGAGTCTAGGAAGCTGAAAGAGCACGAAAAGAATTATGCCACTCACGATTTGGAGTTGGCAGCAATCATTCACGCTCTGAGGAAATGGAGGCATTACCTCATGGGAAGCAGGTTTGAACTTAGAACAGACCATAACGGTCTGAAATATTTGTTTGATCAGCCAACCTTAAACGCTAGACAAAGCAGGTGGCTGGAATTTCTATGTGAGTACGACTTTGAGATCAAGCATATCAAAGGAAAGGAGAATAAAGTGGTTGATACACTCAGTAGGAGGGTGCATGAATTACATGCTACAACCATTAGCATGTATCAGACTGATATTAAAAGAAGAATTCTGGATGCTGCAAATGTAGATCTACAGTACAGAGAATTGGTAGCCAAGCTACAGCAGCGTAAGATGCCACAAAAGATGGAAATTTATAAATTGGAAACCGATGGAATATTGTTGTACAAGAACATAATTTTTGTGCCCAATGTCTAGTGCTTGAAATAGATGATTTTGCAGGAGAGGCATAATGTGCCTTATGCAGGGAACCCTGGATATCAAAAAACAGTACCAGCTGTCAAGAGCCATTACTTTTGGCCGGGTATGAAGAGAGAGATCGTTGAATACATCGCCAGATGTATGGAGTGCCAAAAAGTTAAAGATGAGCATAGGCACCCAGCAGGGTTGCTACAACCTTTACCCATTCCTGAGTGGAAGTGGGAAGTGGTGACAATGGATTTTATTACAGGATTGCCCAAAAAAAGCAAGCTGCATGATTCGATCATGGTAGTGGTGGACAAGCTTACAAAATCTGCCCATTTTATTCCACTGAAAACTACTCACAAGGCAGTAGATGTTGTTGATATTTTCATGAAGGAAGTGGCATGATTGCACGAAAAACTCTGATGTAGGTTTCTCATTCGTCTAAATGCCAGTGGCCAATTTTGGTTATAACCTTCTTTGCTTCATCTGACAATCTAGGGCATTCTTTCCTGAAGAGCAAGAAGTATGCGCGTGCAATAAACTAATCACAGATAACAAAATAGGATTTCTTGTACCTATTTTCCCATAGGATGTTGAAGTAAACATGGACCACGAGCTCTGAAGAGTGCCAATTCACGTTCATCCTAACAAAAGCGTTCTTGGTGCAGATGAAGTCCAGTAGATACAAGGCCATGTAGAAGGTGGGGGTATCTCCCTCCCTTAGCACCTGAGCCTATTTTATGAAGGTTCTCAATTGCTTGGAGATGATGGCACCCCAATTGAAGCATATTCTTGAAATGGAAACTGTAAAAGCCAGAGGCATCCAAGCCTCTAAAAATCAAGAGCAGTCTTTCTCCCCATCTAACCTACAGAGTAGAGCCATGAGATATATGTATGGTTCCATGAGATTGGTTGTTGGATACCATCCAGCGGTCTGGTTTGTGATTTTTTTGTCTTCTCTCCACCAAGACGACATTATTTCGCTGGTATCATGTGACACATAGAAACTCAAGATGAAATCAGTGCTCAGCTTTAGCTTGAAATATTTGAGCTTATAGTAACTCTGAACCTCTGATGGTAGGAAAAATTCGATGCATTCATCGTTATCATCATTGATCAAACATTTTTGGGCGTCAATGTGGTCAATAATCCACTTCAGGAGCTCGATATAAGGAAAGACTGGAGACCGGCTTGCCACCATGTTCATATAAGCTTTGTGAATGTTGGGCAAGACTTCCTCGTCGAGTTTCCTTATTTCAGGATCGCTATGCGGGGTATACTCGAGGGGTTCTTCTTTCTTGATTTTCTTGAAAACTTCTTCCCAGCGAGGAAATGCCATCTTGGCTCCAATGCTTGCTTCTGTATCTCCGAAAGATGGGGGCTGGACAAAGGGCTCCTTGGTGATTCTCTTAATGATGGACATTGGCTTGGGAGAGAATTCTAATTGTCTCGCAACTGATGGGGAGGAGCCTTCTCCTACTTCTGATTCTTGCAGCTTAGGGGCTCTAAGAGATTTCCTGGTGGAAGGCTTCTTTGGAGGTATTGTTCCTGCAATTTAAAATGCCTTTTGAACATGCATACGAAGAAGCGTTGGGTGTTTACATGTAACAATGAAATGCATGAAAACCATTAGCAAATACATACATGTAATTCTTGCTATGACAATTGCTTAATACTCACTGAACTTTGGGTGTTTTCTTTCGGGTTGTTGGATTCACTCTTCTGTTTGTTCTTAATTTCTTGTTGCATAGAATGGGGCCATGCACAATGACTCGAAAAATATATAAATAGAGAGGTACTACCAATCATAACGATCAGTTAATACGTGTAATAAATGTAAATTCAAAATAAATTACCCTCGAATTTCTGCAAATAAACCTTAACTAGTTGACGATGGAAGAACGGGAGAAGATACATTTTATCGATGGGTTTAACGGATACTTTTGATTGGTGCACGAATTAGTAACTAATGTGCAATCTACAAATTAACTACGAGCTTTGAATGTGGCGTGTCTGACACATAAGGAGGTAAAATGTCTCGTTGAGTCACATCACTCCGGCGTAGGGATCAGGGATCGACTATTTACTCCTTACCTCTGCGTAGTGTTCATTATTGCATTTTTTTCTTCTGAAACTGAATGGATCGGCCTTCGGAGAAATCCTTCCTGAGTTTGTTCATGGGAAAGGAAATCTTTCATCAACCAACGCCAATGAAGGTCGATACTTAGCTACTTTGACTTTCCAAACAATTTTCACCACCTTTATCTTTCGCCGATGCCGAATTTCTCAAGTGATTCAGGGAAACTCTAGGTCGCCGACTCGTGTAGACATTCAGTGAAGAAGATTGAGTGGTACCCTAAAAATAAAATGTTGATATATTTTTTAGGGTGTGTTGAGTTCTCAACAAATGGCAATTCATTGGGTGAATTCAAAATATCTGATTCCTCTTTTCTTCCCGCACACAATTTATTCATATCTACATATATTATGATATATTTATTTATTTATTTATTATTATTGTTGTTGTTGTTGTTGTTGTTTATTATTCAATGAAAGTACCATTTTAGGGCTTGGCCATTTACTGGGAGAGCATCAAGTTCCCCCCTCAGGTTTTGCAATCGATAGGTACCTACCCTGATTCTCTCAGCTACTTAGAAGGGTCCAAGCCATAGGCTTTGAAATTTAGAGTGTTTTCCCTTGGGTTCGTTTGCTTTGTCCCGCTTAAGCACTAAGTCTCCTACCTTGAAGATATTTTCTTTAGCCTTATGCTTATCAAACCATTGTTTCACTATCTGTTGGTGAGCCAGGAATTTTGACTTAGCCTTTTCTCTCTCTTCTTCCAACATGAGTAGAGTGTTGATTCTCTATTACATGGCCGACGAGGGTTCTTCCTGGGAGTCTTGGGCCAATTGAAGATATGGCAGATAGAGCCCATTCAGGAGGATAGATTCTTGCATGTAGACTAAGAAGTATGGGGAATTTCCTATGGCTTCTTTGGGTGTGACCCTATCGTCCCATAGGGAATTATGAAGTTGATTATGCCAATTTATTTGGTAATTTATAACCATCTTTTTTAGTATCCTTACCAGGTTTTTATTAGTCGATTATGCTACACTGTTTCCCTGTGGGTAGTAATTTGTAGAGTACTTGATTATAATTACTTTATCCAGAGTAAACTCAGTCAATAGGGTAGAAGAAAAGTAGGCTGCATTATCAAAGACCAGAATAGAGGGGACGTCAAACCTTGTGATCAGATGTTGTCCTATAAATTGGATTACTACCTTTTCATTTACATGAGTCAGAGGAATGGCCTCTACCCATCTAGTGAAATAGTAAATAGCAGTAAGAATGTACTTGTCAAGTTTTGAAGAACTATGAGTAATTTCTCCTATGATATCCAACCCCCACTGCTCAAAATGCCTGGAGACAATCACGGGCTAAAGTGGGATTGATGCCCTTTTCTCCTTTCTGGCACATAACTGACAAGTCTTACAGTTCCTAGCGTGAGTGTGAGCATATTTAAACAAGGTGGGCCAGTAATAGTCGGCTCTCAGAATCTTATGGGTGGTAGTGTTTTCTGCAATGTGTCTTCCAAGAGGACCATCAGGGAGTTCCCTAAACACCTTGTCTGCGTCTTCTCATTTGATACATCTCAATAATACCCCATCATAGCTAATCCAGAAGAGTACTGAATTTATAAGACGATATTGTGTAGACTTCAATCTTAGGGCTCTTCGTTCCTTAGGGCTGAGGTTCTCAGGACAAGCCCCATTCTTTGAATAAGTCAAATCCTTGTACCAGGAGCCTTGTCTTGGGGAGATGTATGCTACTTTGTTGCACCATAGTGCCATTTCGTTTTCCCGCCTGGAATAGTCATTTGCTTGATCCTGGGCTTCACCTGCGAGCTTACACAAACCCTGTCCTCTTACTAGCTTGGCAACTTTTATATCTAGATCAAATTCCTGGACTACTTCCATCCAGTTCCCCCTTATTTCCCCCATTTCTTGTTGGGTAAACAAGGATCGGACCGTAGGGTGCAACACATTCACCTTAGTGTGATTTTTGAGAATGTAGGACCTGAAATTCTTTACTGCCTTATAGACCGCGTAGGCATGTTTATCTATGGCAAGATAATTGATCTTGACTCCTTGAATATTAGTACTCATAAAGGAAACTGGGGCTTCATTGTTATCATCATCTTTTTGGGTCAAAACCATCGCTAGCGATTGGTCGGAGGTGAAAGTATAAAGGGAAAATTCTCTATTAAAATCGAGACTTCGCAACACCAGAGCCTGGGATATGGCAGCTTTGATATTGTTGAAAACGTCTTTTCGCTCATCATCCTACTTGAAATTGGCATCCTTGCAAATCATATTTTGTAAGGGTTTGATAATTTCGGCGAAATCGGGGGTGAATTTCCTTACAAAGTTGATTTGCCCGAAAAAAGACTGCATTGTTTTCTTGTTATGGGGTAGAGGGAGTTGAGCTATGGCCTTAATTCATTCTGGATCTATGTGGATACCTGCTTGTGATATAATATGACCTAACAACTTACCTTCCTCGACACTGCAGATGGTTTTCTTAGGATTTAGTGATATACCGTATTTTCGACACCTTTCGAAAATATGAGCTAAGTGGTTGATGTGTTCTTCCCTATTCTTCGAATACACTATTATGTCATCTAAATATACTACCATGCACCTATTGATAAGCCCCCAAAAAGCCACATCCATGGCCCTTTGGAAGGTTTCTCCTGCGTTGATTAACCTAAAAGGCATGTATTTATAAGTGAAGGTTCCCCATTTGGTTCAGAAGGTGGTGTTTAAACGGTATTCCTCTGAAACCAACACTTGGTTGTAGCCTGAGAAACCGTCTAGTAAGGAAAAAATCTTCGAGCCCGACACGGTCTGTAGGAGTTGCTCCATTGGTGAGACTGGATAATTGTCATTTTCTTAAGCTCTATTGAGGTTCCAAAAATATACGCATAGTCGGATTTCGCCCGACTTTTTCCTTACTGGGACGAGATTTTCCACCCAGGCAGAATGTCTGACCTGAAAAATTATCCTCACGTCTAGAATCTTCCTTAATTCCTGATACATGAGAGGCTCTAGGGACGGGTGATACTTCTGGAGCTTTTGTTGGAAAGGTTTCATTTCGGATTTCAACAGAATGGTGTGCTGAATAATGCGGGTATCGTACGTTTTCAAATCCTTGTAGGACCATGCGAAGACATCCTAGTATTGTCTGAATAATTTGAGGTTGGATTTCCTCTCTTTATTAGACATAGTTTTGCCGAGATTAACATTCTTCAGGTTCTCTGGAGTCCCAAGATTTACAGTTTCATGGAGGGGGGAAAGAGCTACAAGTCTTCGCATTTTTGGGTCCTTTAAAATGATCCTTTAGATCAAACAGACTCTTTATATTAGCTATCCCCTTTGGGATTGTGTGAGCTTTCAACTTTCCAACATCTTGTCTTGTTTGGGTATTGGTTTCAATTGTTTTCTCTCAGAATTCTTCATCATCTATGGCTAGGTCATTGAAATTGTCTTGGTTGGTCAAGAAGTTTATGATTTGCTCGTCACCTTCAAAGACTTTCCAATTGGAAATATCGTTTGGCACCAATGGTTTGTAGAGTAGCTCCACAGTGAATCGGGAGGCTTCATAATATTCTAAATGAGACAGTCGAGAAGTGGCTATGGCCAATGAGTCTGCAAGAACGTTCTCTACTCTCGGGATTGCGGTGATATTGAAAGTGTCAAAGCGCTCTATTAGCCTATGCACCTCCTGCTGGTAGTTATTAAGATGAGGAGAATTACAATGAATAGTATTCCTCACTTGTCTAATAATGATATCATAATCCCTGAAAACCTTCAATTCCTTGACACCCAGATCTATGGCTTTGTTTAATCCTTGCACTACAACTTCATACTCGACAGTGTTGTTGGTACATTCGAATTCTAGCCTGCAGGATAGGAAATGATGTCGTCCTTTAGGATTGATAAGGATACACCCGGCTCCTGACCCTTCTTGTGATTTAGATCCATCAAAGCAGAGGGTCCAAATCTATGGAAGGTAATCGCCCTTTCTTCTTTCTATACCGATTTCTTGCTTTCTGATCTCTCGTCCCGTAAGTTCAATCGCAAGATTTTGGCAAAAACGAGCATTGTCTATCGGCATCGGCAATTCATCTTCAAAGACTACTTTGGAGTTTTGGGTAAGAGGAACAACGAACACTAGAGGAGAAAATTCCCCGAAGTGGGAATCACAGGAGTAATTGCCCAATACCGGGAAATCGGTAGATGCGGGTTCGTTCGGTGTTTCTAGGTCGGTGATCGTATGTTTCAGATATTTTTCTCTGTCGATTCTGATCATGCTCTTGTATCCCTTTAGTGGTAACCAAAGGTATTCCCAGTCTCTACTAAAATATCCATTCATCTTTTTGGACTAGTCACGACTCAGCAGTAGTCCATATGCCTCTAGGATATCTACTACAATGATGTCAATTATTTTCATGAAATTAGGATGTGTCGCTATCCTGATCATTACATCTTTGAGTTCTCCCATAACTTTGACTTGGGTTTTGTCCAGTTGTATGACATGCTTATCACTTCTGAGAGGGACATCACCCAGTTTATTACAAATAGACAAGGGAATTACATTAGAGGACGCCCCAGAATCTACCAAGCAATTGTGAAGATTCCTTTTAAAAACTTCGAACGTTAAAAGGAAAGGTGGTACAAAAGGATTCGCCTTCCTACCTTCTGAGTAGGCATTTATGGTTGGATTTCTTACCAAATATGTTTAGGATAGATCCTTATTCTAGCCATTGCCTATAGTCGGGTCTTCTATTAAGCTCAGAGCTTGCAACAGAAAGTCTTTATGCTGAGGAATCCTACATATATCCATAACTGATATATTAGCCTTCATCTTTTTAAAATATTTGACTACATTGTAATCTAGCTTGGGAAATTCCTTGGTATGGATGCTTATGGGTTTTTCGTCGAGGGAGAAAGGTATATTCGGACGATCAGGAGTTAACTTACTTTATGGGGCCTAGGCGACGTCAGTATTTTTTTCGCTGGGTTGACCACTACTATGCGTCTGTGCTACCAAAACTTCCATGGGTTTTTATCGAGACTCAAACAAATCATTTGAAGACGCGATCATGTTGGGATCCCATATCAACATGGTTGTGTCTCATGGTGGGTCAACTTCTTCCTGATCGACAATATTCATGGCTGAACTGCTTGATTATTCGGTCAGTGAGACTTTGTCCTGAAAACGATTGTCCATTAAATTCATGGCGTGGACCCATTGAGGGCATTCTCTTTCAGAGTGGTTATCCTAGTGATAGGTGTAGAAAGAATCAAAGGCAACATTCGCTAGTGGCTAGGGCAAGCTCAATTGCTTTGAAAGGCTGGTTTCTTTTAAAGACAAGATTATAGGGTCTTTGGCCTTGGTTTCCTTCCCCCACGCTTCTTTTCATGTCTATAATCTCATTTGATAGTTTCTTGACCATGCGCTGCAGATATTCTATATCTCCATTACCTTTATCGGGAGTTTGTTCAGCCGGTTTCCCCAACGGCCTAGTCAAAAGGAGTCCTCTCCTAGGAGGGGGTTGACTTTCTTTTCTTACTATAGAGGCTTGGCCTTCTTTACATCCTTTCATCTGAAATTCTATCGTCTTGGCCTCTTTGAAATTCTCCGTGAGGGTTTTCTTGGCAGCTCTTTTAATGAACATGGAAATAGAATCCAGATGCACATTGGCATAAACCTTAATCTGCAATTCTTGAGTGGGTTTTTCCGCGGGCTGGAACTTGTTTAAGATGGTCATGAATATTTGATTGAAATATTTGACCCTTTATTTTGGGGTCATGGTGGCTGTGAACAACTCAACCACCAGGGCACTTGTGGTAGTTTCTTCTGCAAATTTGTCTAGAAAATCCTTTTGGAATTTAGTCTAGCTAGCTATAGACCCTACCGGAAAATTAAAATACCACATGGAAGCAAAGTTTTCAAACGTGTAGGGGAAAAGTCTACATACTATGTCTTCATGTTGAACGTTCATAAGTCTGATCGTAAGTATGAATTTCTTGATATGATATTCAGGCAAGACTGAAGTTTCAGCGTCGTACTTGGGGAGCATATTTTCTAGGTGTCGAGGAAGATTGTGTACTCATCCAGGGATGGCCACAACGTCTCCGGCCAACCAAGGTTGGTTGTCTTGAAGTGGAACTTCTCTTTCCTCCTCACAATCATTTTTCCCTTCCATATCTTCGGAGTCAGAGTCAAGCTCTTCTTCTTCCAAAAAGTCGACAAGCTCGGGGATGTTACCAGTCGGCGTCTCGGGTATGAGATCAAGAGGTTCTTGGATTTCGGTGATCGCAAAATCTATTAAGTCTTCGACGAAGTGTACGCAAAATTTTTTGGGAGTGCTAACCACTAGTCTGCTTTTTTGTTTTCTCCAAGGGAGGATGGGAGTTAAGGACAACGCGTCAATTTGTCGAGCGTAGGCTCTTGTGATTCTCCTGAATTGATTCACTTCCTCGTGAGGGAGGGTGTAGGGTACTTCAGGGTGAAAAGGTTCTTCCTCGGACTTGGGTGAGTTACCCGCTTCAGGAGTACTCAATAAGCGTGGTGTGTCTATTGAATGACTAGCCATGCATGTGGACCATTACGAATCTATAGGTTGTTTGAAAAGTTATATAAGTTATATATTCAACCACTCATTCTCAGGCCCTCCTTCTAGCACCAATTTTGTTGATGGGTCTTAAATCCCTTGATTCAACAGCAGGAACCAAACCCACCATCGAGGCCCAATTAGACACAGTAGCATTTCAGATGGAATGGTTCTCTAGATCTTGTGATCCGACCAATTTATCGATGGGCTTTGTGTCTTCTTGTGAAGGTTATCCCTTCAGGTAGGACCATTATTTTCTGTATTTTCTCTTGAGTGGGGCTGGTTTGAGAGATGCAAGCTAGCATAAGCCAACTTGAAAACTAATAGGATTGAAATTCAACTACTCGGAAGAGGTTGAGCTTGGGATAACCTGCTGCTCAAACATGCAGACAGTAATTCTATAACAAAGGGCCTAGTAATAATACATTAACCAAATGAGCATCCAATTACTACCTGAGAATCTAACTAACAAAAAGAAAAACACATAAGTAACCAATATCATGGAAAGCAAAATAATTCATCTACGATAACATTAATTACATAACAACACAACAATTTATCTTCAACAATAAAGCAAAGAACATCAAAACATTGCACCAGATAACTTGCCAACAGAATCGATTGCTCTTACTCATTTACTACATCATTTTTGGAACAAGATAGGAAGTAATTATTCTCCAACTCCAATCACATACATCTAATGAAAACAACTTGTCTTTGGTCCAGAAGGAATTCTCAATTCATAGCAATCTCAAAATAATTATCAACAAACCAAAAAGAAATAGTTCTTACAACAACCATCGACCCTTGACTAATCAATCGATTTCTCTAATTATAATCTAAAATTCAACTGCAATTAACAGCTAAATACAATTCAAGCAAAACAAAAATTTCCACGTGGCATGATCATCCAACAGTTTCTTTCAACAGTCCACCTAAGATGTCTCTTGAAAAGGGTGACTTCTTTAATATTTAGACCAACAGATAAACAGATCTTCATAGGTTTGAGCCCATGGGAACCTATGTTGTTCCATAGGGGCAACATATATGCCTCTGATATCCACTACATGTGTTTGATACTTTACTAAACTGGAGTTCAACTATTGCAACATGGCTCGAGCTATGATCGAGTGTCTTGTAAATTGTTGCACTTGCCCGGGCTTTGCATCGGTGACCTTTGTGCACTCTTTAGCCCAAAGCGAGTCTTGTATGGAGTGCATCTTGAACACATCGCTCAGTTTAGTGAATTCATCGGGGGTGCCAAATTCGAGGAGACTGACATCTTTCATTACTTTATTAATTTTACCCCAGTGTTTCTGTCAGTTGATCCATTGCTTTTGGATTTATCAGTGTGGGTCCCGGGTCATCTTCGCCCAGTATTCAATGGATTTCTTCATGCGGTCAAGACTACTTTTGCCAACTAGTCGAATGCCATGATTTTACTTTTCTCGACCCTACTGAACCACCTCAATGTATTCGAGTCTCTATACCGCTTGCTATGCCTTTTTATGCCACCTTTCCATTTCTTTGCATGTCGTGAGTGCCATGAGAATATCCTCTTGGAACACGACTATGTTCTCAGTTCACAGGTGCCTTTCCTTCTTGAACTCGTTATAAACTCCATTGAACTCTTCCTTTAGATACACAGTGGTCTGTGTAGCTCCTTTATAGTATTTGACAAGATGGCGCATGTGTTTGAGATCCTCTCGGTTGTCGAATAGTTCCTTTTCATCTTTCCTGGCTCTGTTATGAGCAGCATCTGAGAGGGATTTTCCTACATCAATCAGTTTGAAAGTGCAAGCATCTACAGTGTTTATTAAGTTATCTTCTGTGGTAACCATGATGGATTGATCCAAAGTGATCCTTCACCTTTTCACGGTCCTTTGAACGATGGCCTTCCTCTTTGGATTGTAGGAGATCGCATAGATTTCTTCTACTTTGTATACCAGTTCTGGTATCTGTTTATCTCCCCATGAGAGGTTGTTTCTCAATCTACCCATGGTGTATATTTTCTCAGGAGTGGGTTCTCGAATTTCTTCGCTCTGTTTTGTGGATCTAGCCTCTAATTTTCATTCATCTGGGACTTGAATATTGGGTGTAATGGAGGCATCAGGTATAGACTCATTTCCTACTTACTCGTCGACTATAGAACTGTCGATTTTCTTTTGTGGAGTTTCGCCACTCGGTCTTTCTTCTTCTTCCTGTCTGTCAGACTCTCTTGTGTGGAGGCCACCTTCGAACCCTATTTCCATTTGTAAGGCCTACTTGTATTGGACCTCAGGCTCAGGGGAAGTGGTTTTCTTCAGACTGTTTTCCTCTTGAACTCGCACCGGGGTGCCGTGAGAAGGTTTTGAACTCTCGTCGTCTTTGTAAATATGTATAAGAGTGCTTGAGGGATTGGTCTCTTGTGTCTCTATCGAGACCCGACCTGTATCTGGTTGAGTTGTCCCTTCTTCTAAAGGATCGACCGACGATGTTGCAGGTTCAGGGTTGCCTAACCCATGGATGTTTTCAGGGACTGTGGACCCAGGATCATTTGACTCCATCAGGATACTTTGAACAGAAGTTGAAACTGTAGGTCCTATGAAAAGATACGGTTCATCCCGCATCCGTTTGATAAGCAACTCAATTTTATGAAGTAACAACGTACCCCTTTCTCATGCAACTTGATCTTCCTGGAGATCCCTTATTTGTACCGTGGATTCCTAGTGAGTTCCCACAGCGTCAATGTCTTCTTCGGGATCACTTATTTCTTCATCCAATTCATATGCAACTACGCCTCCCAGGTGTCTTCTAATTTCTTGGACTTCCTTCTCTAGAAACGTTGCAAGTTCTTCGTGGCTCATAGCTATAAACCTGGTTCCTCGAGGATCAACTTTTCTGGATACCACCATATTCCAGTCTTAGGCATTCTTAGTAAATATTTCATCCTCAAACTGGTCATGGGAATAGGGCCAACAGGATGATACCTGCGATGCATGTTGTAGAACCAATCCCTTGGGATTGTGTTTGCGAAATCGGTCATTTTGGAACCAAAATTCCAATTGACCTAGCCCGAGTTGTTTATCATGCACGGTATCTTTGACTATGCAGAATCCGATAGCAAACCCATATGGTATGAAATCTCGCTTCTTGTCTTTTACTAAATTTGCATTTTATCCTTGCAGGATGATTTGATAGCAAATTTCCCCTAATACGAGTCAGTTAGGAGCATAAATGAGTAATAAGTGGGGTGCCCCTGTGGTGCCAAAAACCCTAATGTAGGTTTCTCATTCGTCTAAATTCCAGTGGCCAATTTTGGTTATAACCTTCTTTTCTTCATCTGAAAATCTAGGGCATTTGTTCTTGAAGAGAAAGAAGTACATGCGTGCAATGAACTGATCACAAATAACAACATAGTATTTCTTGTACCTATTTTCCCATAGGATGTTGAAGTATACATGGACCGCGAGCTTCAAAGAGTGTCAATTCAGGTTCATCCCAGCAAAAGCGTTCCTGGCATAGATGACGTCCAGTAGATACGAGGCCATGTAGAAGGTGCGGGTATCTCCCTCCATTGGCACCTGAGCCTGTTTTATGCAGGTGCTCAAATGCTTGGAGATGATGGCACCCCAATTGAAGCCTGTGCCTGAAATGGCGACTTTAAAAGCCAGAGACATCCAAGCCTCTGAAAATCAGGAGCAGTCTTTCTCCCCATGTAACCCGCAAAGTAGAGCTATGAGATATATGTATGGTTCCCTGATACTGGTTGTTGGATACCAGCCAACAGTCCAGTTTGTGAATTTTTTGTCTTCTCTCCACCAAGATTACATGATTTTGCTGGTATCGTGTGACACATAAAAACTCAAGATGAAATCAATGCTCATATTTAGCTCGGAATCTGTGAGCTTATAGTAGCTCTAAACCTTTGATGGCAGGAAAACTCTGACGCATTCGTTGTTATCATCATTGATCAAACATTTTTGGGCGTCAATGTGGTCAATAATCCACTTCAGGAGCTCGATGCAAGAAAAGACTGGAGACCAGATTGACCCCATGTGCAGATAATCTTTGCGAATGTTCTGGAGGACTTCATTGTCGAGTTTCCTTGTTTCAAGATCGCTATGCGGGGTATATTTGAGGGGTTATTCTTTCTTGATTTTCTTTAAAACTTCTTCCTAGCGAGGAAATGCCATATTGGCTCCAATGCTTGCCTCCGTTTCTTCAAAAGCTGGGGGCTGGACAAAGGGCTCCTTGCTGATTCTCTTAATGATGGACACTGGCTTGGGAGAGAATTCTAATTGTCTCGCAACTTATGGGGAGGAGCATTCTCCTACTTTTGATTCTTACAGCTTAGGGGCTCTCAGGGATTTCCTGGTGGAAGGATTCTTCAAAGGCATTGTTCCTGCAATTTAAAATGCCATTTGAACATGCGTACAGAGCAGCATTGGGTGCAGACATGTAACAATGAAATGCATGAAAAAATTAGCAGATACATACCTATAATGCTTTATATGACAATTTCTTAATACTCACTGAACTTTGGGCATTTTCTTATGGGTTGTTGGCTTCACTCTTCTGTTTGTTATGAATTTCTTGCTATGTAGAATGGGGCCATGCATAATGACTCAAACATGATATAACTAGAGAGGTACTACTAGTCATATCGATCAGTTAATACGAGTAATAAATGTAAATTCAAAATAAATTATGCTTGAATTTCTGTAAATAAACCTTAACTAGTTGACGACGGAGGCATGGGAGAAGATACATTGTATCGGTGGGTTTAATGGATCCTTTTGATTCATGCATGAATTAGTAACTAATGCACGATCTACGAATTAACTACTATCTTTGAATGTGGCGTGTCTGACACATAAGGAGGTAAAATGTCTCGTCGCATCACATCACTCCGCCGTAGGGATCTCAGATCGGCTATTTACTCCTTACCTCTACGTAGTGTTCATTATTTCATTTTTTCTACCGAGACCAAATGGATCGGCCTTCGGAAAAATCCTTCCTGAGGTTGTTTGTGGGAAAGGAATGCTTTCATCGGACGATGCCGATGAAGGTCGGTACTTGGCTACTTTGACTCTCCAAACGATTTTCACCACCTTTATCTTTCGCCGATGCCGAATTTATCAAGTGCGTTGGGGAAACTCTGGGTCACCGATTCATGCAGACAGTCGGTGAAGAAGATTGAGTGGTACCCAAAAAATAAAATGTTCATAGATTTTTAAGGGTGTGTTGAGTGCTCAACATGTTCATTAAACATACTCTAATGGACTCGTCCGAAGGATGAGCTTACATCAACAAGCATATGTTATCCTCCTCATGATTGCGTAAAAATAAAGAGGTACTCGCTAGAAATGGTGGAGGGAAATTTGGGAAAGAAATGTGTCTCTATATTTGTGTTAGTGGTAGTAATAGTCGCTCTTGAACATGACACCCCCTTCCTCATTGAATTTGGGTTGGGAAATTCATTTGTCTCTCGTTTGACCTTCTGCAAGTTCATATCTTCGGTCGTCTCTGAGTCAATGCTGCCAAGACCATTGTTGTGTCATTAATATGTTCAAGAGAATTCCAACCTTACACAAGACTTCTATCAAGTCGACCATCTGGAGTTATCAATTCTTACCATGTCTCCCTTCCTTGTGTCAGTTTCAAATCATCTTCACACTTTGATCTACCTTAACTCGGTTACTTGTTTCATGTCATTGATGGGGGATACATCAAGGCCCTCCTATGACGAGTCTTTTCTTGTCGACTTCAACTCATTATCCAGAAACAAGACTTAGAAATCAGTTAGTACCTTAGAACCTGCATGCCTCAATGGCAGGTTTCTTTGCTTTCGACAGTGGGTTCACATCATTGACCCCTGATTGATATCTTTTATTGAGTGCTCAACTTCATCTCATTTATTCACATTCGTTGGATTGTACTGAGTTACCTTGGGAGTCATTGACATCAATGGTGATTTCCCTTGCACTTGTTAATGGTTTTCATCAATGGTCGGTAATCAAGTGGTTTCTACCATGTTCGACTTCAGCACCTGTAATCACATGGTTAGATTCATACATACAGACGACATTATTGAAGACCTTGGACCTCATTATTTTGATCCAGGTTGTGATGGAGTATTTATGATTTGTATTAACACATAGATCCCCTTTGTATGTCTCGTGTCTATGTCCGAATCTGAGTTTTTTACGAGCATAGATCCATAGTGTATTCCTGGTGGTTATGTAGAATATTGGTGAAATGGATCCACAGTGTATGATTGGTGGCCATGACTGACATTTAAGATTTAAATCACTTGTAGTCTGAGTATGGGAATGCCTACCTCAAAAATGGCATAATAATGCACAGATTCTTGGTTGTTTGCAGGTTTATGATTGGTCTGCTCCTTATTTCCGACACACACGCATATTCTACAAAGTGTTTTGGCTATCAAGAGTTCCAGCCTCATACTTTGGGGGCAATTTTGTTACAAATTATTTTAGTCACCCTGGTGATGTTTCTACAACATGTGTTCAGGCTTCCAAAAGAACCTTTCTTCATTAGAAAAGTGACTAGCTCCCTCTTCTACAAAACTTGTTTTTAGAAGGTCATTGCAGGTCAGCCATAAGGTACAGTGTGGAAATACCTGATTTCCACAGGCTGTCATGAAACTGGCTTGCGATGTTTCTACAGGTTGCACTATAGCCAGGGTGCGGCGGCGTTGGAAGACTGAGAAAAGGTTGAATTTCATGAAATTTCTAGAAGGGATCTTCTAGAATATGAGGTGGAATCTGTATGGTTGGGATCCTACTCACTTCTATGATTTTGTGGGATCATCCTAATCTCTTTAAACCATCTCTCTTTCTTCTAATAATCATGGATTTCTCATGGAAAAGGTTAAGCAAGATTAAGAAAGAAAGAGAAAGAAAGAGAAAGCAAGGAATTAATGAAGGAATAGGCTAAGAATTGTGTGAGGGATTCTATCTCTATTGATTCTTGAGGTCTTCATTTGTCCATCAAGTTATTGTGGATCCTCTTCATGCAAGTTTGGAGCAAGGGTGTGTGTTGGAGCAAAAGGCCACAGAAAGGGAACCTTGCAACATCAAGGTTGTTTGGTTGTATCTTCCACTTTTACTTAATATAATATAGTGGAATGTTTCTTTCCCATAAAATAATTCTCATTTTATTACATGATTCCTTGATCACATGTGTAAGTTTTCATTGAATATACTATTGTTTCTTTCACTTTGGTTGGTTTGTGTTTCATTGGAGATCCAATATCACAAGAGCACCAGAGCGGAGCAGGGACAACAAAGATATAAGGAAGTGATATTCAAAGGTATGTCATTGATATCTTGTTTGATAGTAAACTCAATGATTAAATCTTAGGGAAAGTGTCATGTCATGTCTCATTTTTTTCTAGATCTAGGTGGATCTAAGGAGATCAGTTTATGTCTACATTCACCGATTTATCCAATAATATATGTGTGTAGATTTCATGGATCTTAACAAATCAAGCATAGAGGATAATTATCCTTTTCCTAACATGGATTTTCTTCTCCAACAAGTCATAGGATCATCCTACATGTCCATGTAAGATGGTTTTTCTGGGTATAATCAAGTCTTGGTTGTTGAGAAAGGTAGAGAAAAGATATATTTCATAACACCTTGGATGACATATGCATATGCTCATATGCCCTTTGGTTTAAAAAATGCACGAGCTACATTTCATAGAGCTATGGATCATTCTTTTGAGGGCTTGATAGGAAAATTCATGGTGGATTATCAAGATTACTTAATAGTACACTAAAAAACAAGGAGCGATCACGCTCATCACCTAAGGAATTGTTTTGACAGGTGTAGGTTATATGGTGTTTCTTTTAATCCAAAGAAATGTTTGTTTTTTGTAACTCAAGGAAAAATGTTGGGTCATATTGTGTGAAAGGAAGGAATCTATATTGATCCAGAGATACTTAAAGCTATAAATGATCTTAACCCCCCATCATCTAAGAACGGAGTTCAATCATTCTTTGGCAAGATCACTTTGTACAAATATTTTTTCCCTCACTATGCAAGTATTGTGAAGCCAATCAATTTATTATTGAAAAAGGACCAAAGATTTGAGTGGACCACGAATACACACGAAGCTTTTAATAATATCAAAAAGAAAATCACTATAGCTCCAGTTCTCATTAGCCCATATTTTCAAAGAGACTTCATTGTTTATTCATTCGCTACAGAAATGGTTGTTGCATCTATTGTTACTCAGACGAATGCCAAGGGTGAAGAATTTCCAATTAGTTTCATGAGCAAGACCTTTCATGATCATGAATTGAGATATTTAGAATTGGAGAAGCAAGTCCTATCTCTTGTGAAAGAGGCAACACACTTTCAAACTTACATACTAAATTCTCATGGCATTGCATATCTTCCATCCTCTACTATGAAGATGCTTTTAAATTAGCAATTGAGAGAAGGAAAATGGGAAAATTGGCTGGCAAAGATTCAAGAATATGATATTAAAATTAAACCTTTAAAAGTAGTTAAAGGACATGGTTTATTTAAACTAAAT